>JAECUM010017737.1:0-47129 GCA_016617855.1 Megalonaias nervosa
ATCAGCTTATGGTTTCAAGTTGCCAATAAAGTTGAAAAAACCCAAAAGTTTAAATAAATATTATGTGATACATTTTATCTTATTTTGTCTCACTCCTTCTGTGATATGCTGTCTGGGGCAAGCTCAAATTTTCCAAGAGCATGTTGAATTTTCCAGTCAGCTTGCCCCAGTCAAGCTGACTTTTATAAAATTTGCAAATCCCTGATCTTCCACAATTGTCATCATCAAAAACAGTTTCAGTGAGGATCATGACATCCATGATGAGTTTTCAAAACCTTTAAGTGTTTGAAAACTGTGGTTCACAACTGTATGCCTTCTCATTATTGTTTGAAATAGTCAGCTCAAAATTAAAATTACAAGGCTAAGTGAATACAACAATATAAAATATACCTTTTACTAGCTGTGAAAAAATGATAGCACAGCTGGAAAAGTTGATTATAATTTACTCTGGGTTGGTTGATAATGACAAGGTTGAGCTGTGTTTAACTTTCATTGCAGAATTTTCTAACTAATACCGTTGTGGCAATGGGTCAAAGGAGGAGACACAGACTTTAGATAGTTTTAAACAGCCGTGTCAACACTAATTTAAAGTTAAGACAGCAAATGACAGATGACACATGTACACTCACAAAGAAAGTGCCCCTCTGCAAAACCAATGAACAATATACTCTGAAAATTGCCTTTTGTATGGCTGGACTGCACACAATGAATACTGTAAATTCATTTTTATAGGATAACAATCTTGTAGATTTTGGATCCCTCTGAACCAAAGATTGCAATATCGATACCCAACTTTTGTGATTCTACAAGCAACTGTGTCTGAGCAAATGCCCTCAACACAAATCCTAACCTAAAAAAAAACGAGTTCAATGTAACTGTTTGCACAAATCACTGAGCCATAACATATAGGTCAGAATGACCTAGTTTCAGTGTTGGCTGTTAAACTCCTCATGACACAGTTACATTCCTAGATCTGTGACTCTAATGGCAATAGTGCCAACAAAATTGAGCTATATTAAAATCAATGGATTATACAATAAAGGTCAACATGACTGAATTTTCACTTAAAAGATCTACTTGACAATAATAAATAGTAACATGTGACTATGAATATTATATAAATGCAAACCCTAACTTAGAGAAGAGCTCAATGGAGAGGTTAACAAAAAATAAAATCAATGGAACATGATATATAGGTCAATGTCACCAAGTTTTTACTGATCAATGTAGTTCTTCTCACAACAAAACTAAATACCACATTTTGTGACTCCAAAAGCAACAGTACCTATGAAAACAGGCTAGATACAAATGCTAAAGTAAGTCCATGGTCCACAAACATAGGTACTGATCTACACAAATACAGGTACTGAGCTACACAAATATAGGTACTGATCTACACAAATATAGGTACTGATCTACACAAACATAGGTACTGATCTACACAAATATAGGTACTGATCTACTATTTAATGAAATGTAATACTCTACAAATACAGGTACTAATCTAGTGCTCCACAAATACAGGTACTCATCTACTATTTAATGAAATGTAATACTCCACAAATATAGGTACTGATCTACTATTAAATGAAATGTAATAATACACAAATATAGGTACTGATCTACACAAACATAGGTACTGATCTACACAAATATAGGTACTATCTACTATTTAATGAAATGTAATACTCCACAAATATAGGTACTGATCTGCACAAACATAGGTACTGATCTACACAAATATAGGTACTGATCTACTATTTAATGAAATGTAGTACTCCACAAATACAGGTACTGATCTACTATTTAATGAAATGTAGTGCTCCACAAATTACAGGTACTGATCTACAATTTAATGAAATGTAACACTCCACAAGACACATCTAAAAACCAACTATGTGCCCCTATGCATAAAAGTGTCTGTGAACATGACCCTAACCTAAGCATTGCAGCCAACCAGCCAGAAAGATGAACATCATTCTTAAGATGAGGTTGCTTTGTAATATAGTCAACAAAAAAACTTAAGGCACAGTACTGTAACATATTGAAGCACATGTTGTTATTGTTGTTTGTTTAATGCCATTTTTCAGCACATGATAGGCAATACATAGTGGCCAGTATAACTGGTGGAGGATAAACTTGGGAAAACCCCAATAAGATCCAACAGGAAGCTACTAGCAAGCTTTCTCAAATGACAATGTTAGCTGGGCCCAAGACTTGAACCCACACAGACAGAGGTGATATAGCAATGATTGATAAAGGCAAGTGCTTTCTACCTCTTGGCCAACCAGGGCCTGATTTAAACCACACTACTTTAATAGTTTAAGGCACATTACTGTAATACTTTAAGGCACATTACTGTAATACTTTAAGGCACATTACTGTAATACTTTAAGGCATATTACTATAACAGTTTAAGGCATATTACTCTAATACTTCAGGGCACATTAATGTAATACTTTAAAACACATTACTGTAATAATCTAAGGCACATTACTGTAATAGTTTAAGGCACATTACTGTAATACTTCAGGGCACATTAATGTAATACTTTAAAACACATTACTGTAATACTTTAAGGCACATTACTGTATTATTTTAAGACACATTAAAAAACACATTACTGTATTACTTTAAAACACATTACTGTAATATTTTAAAACACATTACTGTAATATTTCAAGGCATATTAATGTCACTGTTTAAAGCACATTGCTGTACTACTTAAAGACACATTATTTTAATAGTTTAAGGTACACTAATTAATACTTTGGAACACATTTATATTGTAATACTTTAAGGCACATTACTGTAATACTTTAAGGCATATTACTGTTATACTTTGAGGCATATTAATGCAACAGTTTAAAACACATTACTGTAATATTTATTTTCAAGCACATTAACAGTTTCAGGTACATTGCTGTAATACTTTAAGGCACATTATTATATTACTTTATGCCACATTACTGTAAAACTTCATGGCACATTACTGTAAAACTTCATGGCACATTAATGTAAAAACTTCATGGCACGTTAATAATTCAGGGCATATTACTGTAATGCTTTGGTTTATATTGGGAATACTTACTCTGGCCATTGACCCTTTGAGTTTGAAGTCATGTCGACCATAGAGGTTTGTAAAAATCCTGTCTTGGTCTTTCAATGGGCCAAATTTTGTCTGAAAGAAATGTAGTTTACCTTTGAACATGTTTATATATTATTAAAACATCTCAGTCTCATATACAATTTTCCTTGTAAAACAGCAGCAAAAATACTTAAACACAAAATCTGAAGTCCTGACTAAATGCTGTAATAATTTAATTTTGAGTTACATTAAATAAAGTTAAACTTCTTTAATTTGGGGGTCTATCTCATCACAGAGAGTTCTTAATACATACAAGTGTTCCTAGACAATAGTGGCTGAATACAACTGGTACAAACCCACATCTGTTTCTACATGTTCTTATTATGACCCTGCTAGATGAAGTCAAGAAACCCTCTAATCAGCACATCCATCAGTCTGTCAATCCATCAACTGTTTGGTTTCTACTGGATAATTTTTATTGGGAATTGTTGGACTTTACCCAAATTTAGTATGTAGGTTTACATTGCTGACACCTTAAACAGGTTTGACTTTCTGCGTTCCATGACCATGTTTAATGGAGTTATGCCCCTTCATACATAAGTTCAAATGTCATTTATCTGATAACTTGTACAAATTGTGGCACACAATATGTTAAACAAACCTGTCAGGAGGTATGCAAATGCAGAAGCATATATAGATTTGATATAAATAACTTTAGCATTCAATCTTTTTTTAATCTCATGATGTGTCTCCATAAATTACAAGACTTTTCATTTATTCCAACTGATATCATTAATTTGAAAATGGAATGTCTTTTCAAAAGAAACAAGTTGGATTCACCATTTAGATGCTATCAAAAGGTTTAAATTCCAAAATTATACACAAGCACTGTCATTTAATAAATTTAAAATATATGATCATTTCCATTTCCCTACTGCTTGATATATAATGAAGATTGCCTAATCCAAATATAGCTTTTATAAAACTCATAAAATATCAATACAACTGTATTGTGCAATTTCAAAAAAAGTATATCTATCTTTATGGTCTTTCTATTGACCTATTTGTGACCAAGTTAAAAAATACATAATTTTAGCTATATTATTTCTTACATAAATGTTTGATTTATAACATTATACAAATTTAAAAACGTTTTACAATAACTGTGCAATGGAACTATAATTCAACATTATGAATGTCATTTCTCCATGCTATTTAAACACTGAAGGCATCATATAAAACTGTAGCTAGAACATCTCACAACAATTTTCATACTATGATGTCATTTTGTTTAATGTTAATAGCTAAGAAACCAATGGAATTTAATGATGCAATTAATGATCTGAATTTCAGTCTGAACAAGCAATAAAGTGAAACTGGTAATACATTTTACATGTTGGTGTCTTTTTTAATTTAAATTGTTATGGAATATATGACAGTTTCAGAAAATCATCACTGGAACCGTCCTGATATTGTTTCCTACTGTTGTGTATATGTGTATGATGATCAAACTGTTTCATGTTGATCTATAATGACTAGGAAACAATACAGTGGTTTACAAACTTGGAATGGTGTTTTATGAAATAAAATGTTACTAATCAAAGATTCTGTTAATAAAATGTTGTTTGAAGATAACTTCTGTAGAATTTTGATTATCATTATCAGTAAATCAACATGATAAGAGTGACATTCATAGATATATACTTATGAAAGGTATTAACAGAAAAATCCAACTAGACAAAACTCTTAAGCAGAGATGTGAAAAAATAAAAACGCAGCTGAAACAGTTAGTTTCCTGCATTAATGACAGCCACTTGCATGCTCATTTTCATGTATATTGATTTTATAAACATTTACAGGCAGAAAATTACAAAGTCATTTAATTGTTTGATTGTTTTAGCCTTAATTACTAATGAACTGACTATAAAAATCTGCATGTCTTGTCAAAAGTCTAATGTTCTAGATCTGGGGCAAAGCTGTTTATCTATGGTTTCTGGCTCCTCAGTTATATAATCATATGAGCATGTTTCAAATTACACATAATTCTTTGTGCACGTTTGAAATTGGGAGGTCTGGATGCCCAGTATCCAGTTAGTGGTGGTTGTGATAAGAAAACTGGGGCATGGGGGCAAGAAAAGAATGAGACCTATAATTGTCATAAAATAATCACAGTCAAGGTAAAATGATAACAGGCCAAGATACATGTAATAAGTCTTATTTATTTAGTATAATTACTGCTGCCATTTGGTTTCACATAAACTTTTATCTTCAATCAATATGAGAATTTCTGTTTATGCAATTAATTATCTTGTACAGCTTTTATATATTTATATTTTGTTGATATCTGTTAGGAAGAATGAAAATTAGCTAGATTCCGAGTTGTTGGAAACTGATAGCCCATGTGTAATTATTGGGGTCCACCGTGTGCCAAATCTTAAAACCATGGCAGTCCAAAACTAGTATTTAAAGGTCCATGACGCATTGGAAGTGACATCAGAAAGCTTTATTTATCTTAAAATTTAAATATATTTTAAGGTCATGGCATGACCTGATCAACTTATTAAGTCAAAGGAAGCCCTGATATAGTACTTGTTTATATCCAGAAAAAAACTACCTGAAGGTCAAAGGTGTTAATGCAAAGGAGATAATCTGAAAGTTGTGGTTTAAAATTCTTTCAAGATTAATCTATGTGCATTACTTACTGAAAATAATTTCATAGATGTAAAAGTTCTAAATATGCTTTTAAATTTTTTATCCTTGCATTTGCATTTGTTTTGGATTCAATTCTACAAATATAGTTCCTTCCAACATAATCGTAATTTTGCTTTTTGCTTTTTATAAATTTAAACATTATTTATTTTCCAATGAATTGGGCAGAAAAGTCTTGGAGGAATAAAAAAATTTGGAAAAGGTCATGGAAAATACTGAAAAAACAGGAGTTTTAAGAAGTAAAGGTATTTCCTTGGTAGGACAAAAAAAAAAAATCAATCTGATGAGAAGATCATGGCAACAGAGCTGCCTACACAGATTATGTCCTTGTGAAATACAGAATTTGTTGCATTGTCTCTGCATTATTAACCTTATTTAAGAAATAATTGATGCTTACTTGCTAGTCCAAATAAGTATACAAACCTTTTGTGGAGGCTTGGTAGCAGTGGTGTTATTCCTAATGCTTAGAACTGCAACTGGACTATAGTTCTGTAGAATTCCTGTTAATGTAAAATCCTGTATAATTAATACAAGTCAGGTATCCAAAAGTCCAATGAATAAATAGTACAATTAATATTTAAAAATTCATTCACCTTATGCAATTTACTGTCATGTAAAATGTTGGATCAACCATTTTATGGGTGATAAAGGTTTAATGTTACTTGATTTTCAATAAATAATTTCCATTCATGACCTTTTAACATTAAAGCAATTGCAAGAAGAAAGAACTAGATTGGACTAACAAGACCAAAATAAAGGACTTGACAAACACGACCGAAATAAAGGACTAGACTAACAAGAACAAAATCAAGGACTAGACTGGACTAACAAGATCAGAATGCAATTAGAGAACAATGCTTTCATGACAAATACACACTGCAGTTGTTAAACAAGGAAGTATTAACATATCCATCAGGAGTTGTATTAAAAGGGGAGTTAACCCTTTACCTTACAGTACATACACCACTCCCTCAATAACTCGCGCACAAAGGGGGTCCAAAAACATCGACCGCGTTATAAGCGAGGGCGCGAGTTATCGAGGGACCTATAACAAACAACAAAACTAACAAAGGGATCAACGTAGAGGCAAAAGGGGGGTGAGGGGGTGGGTTGGCATGTTACAGTGTTGAATACTCAATTAATAATCGTGATAAGATTAACTGTGAATAAATATCTCTTCATAGCGGTGTACTTTGTTTACTCCTTTCCTCATAGAGTAACATTAATTTCAGGATAACTTACAGTATATTAAGGAGATCATCAAAACATTATTCCACATGGTTTCCGTTCGCTTAACACATGTACGACTTCGCACATTGTGTACTATGTTGCTAATTTTTGTGTTGAATTGGATAAATTCTAGTTTTATTGTTTGATCCAAAGTAGACTTTTTTTAATACAAAAGATCGACACTCATTTCGAAAAAACAATGTTGATCGAACGATAGGTAGATCTGATTGCGGTAGAAGTAAAATGAAAAAAAAATAAAAAATAAATTCACAAGGGTTAACCATTACCAACATGAATTTAATGGGTCTACAAATTTAAAACAACGTAAATTAGAACACGATAATACTTGCAGTTTGTTACACGTTTGACAAATATCACTTCACATTTTGAAAACATCTGTTAATTTTTTTTGTGTTACTCTTTGATTTCTCTGCCGCCTCTGTGTATTGTTCACGGATGATTATCTCTCTGAGCTGGTATGGATAATTACACGCGGATTCCTGATTCGCTGAGCGTATCTCTCCAAACAATGAATTTGTTTAATTCTATGTTGGCGCTGGAATCTCCAAAGCCAGCCATGGCTTGCCCTAAAATGAGATTAATTCTCCATACTTTTTGCCATTTTTTTCTGCTTGGGCCTTGAAAATTTTTCCAGAGATGGGAACACCTTGTTCACGCTGCTGTATGAACCATGCGTACACAGCATCATCTAATTCGGTATCATTTGCAGTCCGTGCTCATTTTTGTTTGATCCCATCATCTGAATCAACATCATGTAAATAATCCCGAAGTTTCTGCTTATCCTTAAGCCAACCTCTAAATGTAGACTCAGCAATTTTTTTAGTTTATTGCAAACGTTGGATCTCGCTTCGCCATTATGAACCCTACCTATGATGCACAGCTTTTCAGTCACTGAGTACACCTTTCGCTTACTTCCTTTGCACTCCATGGTCACATTTACAAATGATTAGGATACATTACTGATATTATATACTTTAATGATGTTAAGTACACAAAAATGTGAAACCATTTTAGATTGGCCAAATAAAACGAATTTTGAGAATGGTAATGACCACAAGAACTTATGCTGCTATTGACATGCCTTTGAATTTTTTTTAGTTGTACTTCCCTTGCTTGATTTGATACAAAAGACATATTCAAAGTGATAAAACAACACAGGTCTCTTTTAATTGATTTCTTTAATGCAACAAACACTTCTCCAAGTTGTTGATCAAAACAAAGCCAGCATGTAATTAGGTTCTCAAAGAAGTACTCACGGGTTTTGATGTGACGGTCGATTGACTCTTTTCATGTTTTCATAGAAGAGAATATGTTGCGATTATAGTGTTTACAATGAAGCGAAATTAAAGGATTAGAACGTGAATTTCACATAGCAAGACATTTAATTGGTGTTCATTTCATTCTCTGTTGCCACCTGTTAGCACTTACCAGAATTTTTTGTTGATCGCTGTTTCACCAGACTGTTTATTTACAGTGTATTGACAACTATTTCTCTAAAAAAAAACCCAAACATAATATGTGATATCTTATTAGAACTTGCAAATTTCACAATATGGATTCTATCTTTACAGGCAATAATCACCATATCTGATGATAAAACGAGCTCTGTATCAAGGTTCAATTTACCAATTCTTATCATGATTTTTTTCACGTTCAGCACATTTTAAAATATATTTTCTTTGCAAGAAAAATCGGGAGCCATGCCAGACACCGCGTTATAAGCGGGTTGGCGAGTTATCTGGGTGCAAGTTATCGAGGGAGTGGTGTACTTTTAATTCTGGTTCAGTCTGTACAGAATTCAATGTCATATAATAAGTGTTACATCTTAGACAAGATCTTCCAAACATTTCATTCATACTTTAAGATGTCCTTATTTTATCAATTCTGAAACACTAGATTCAAGGCAAATTATTTCCAGATTTATTTAGTTCCTGACCGATACAAGTTATATAATTTTATTTTAATTTCTACTGTTGTTATCGTGGATTTCAACTTAACTGACATTAGCATATTCAATTTAATCACTGGATCCTTAATATTTGTGGAAATATTCAGCCAGTGCAAGCATGGACATTCCATACTATTGGTAAGTTGAAATTTATGTTCATTATCATATGTGCATGCTACCATACTTAAGTTAGTGTTACGACCATGTAGTTTAATTACTTGTGTGTTAAAATCTGAATTCTTTCTATTTCATTTTTGTATCATTAAATATAATTATTACTGTGATGACAATTATGTTCACAGGGTCTGACATTTTGAAAGAAACGTGTTTATTTAGAGCGTAAATATGATTCTTAGGATTCTGTAAGCAATTATTTTAGGTCGCTGGCTAGATAAACAAGCTAGGTAGGTGACTGGTTGTGGCCAAGGTCATTTGCCAAGCATGTATGATTATATCATGTAATGCGATGGTGAGATTTTGAAATCACCATGCGTTCTTCGTGCGTGTGCATGAAATGACGTTTTCGTTCAGTTTAAATACTCAGGTATCTGTGAAATAGTCAGTCAGAGTCATTTTTAACACCTTGTAGAGTCGTTCTTATATCTTGAAGAACAAGGTACATTTTTTCTAGTGCTAGAAAGAGTTTATTTTTCTTTCAAGACGTGTCTTGTTATAGATGACAGATATAATAGTTCATCTATTTTTTAAATAATAATTATTTTCCCTGGAGAACTACACAACTGGCTTTGGACAAAGACTTTTAGTGAAATTAATTCTAAATTGGAACAGAACAGTACAAATTGTGATTCAATGTGAAAATTCTGGACATTTGTGTAAAGACTTCATATGACGTCATTGTCCACCATCTTGGAACAGAATTGAGATTCAAACCAGATTCAGTTAGAACTGTTGTTGATAGGACTTATAAATTTTCACAATTCTAGGACAAATGTTTGGATTTTCTTCTCAAATCGAAAGTCCTATTTCATATTTTCACCTTTTCACCGTGTTTTCTAGGGAAATAAATTATTTTTGTTAAAACTTACAAAGCTTGTTGTCTTCACTCTTTTCTTTATGTTACTTTAAACGAGCCAATACGTAACATTAGGCAAATACCTAGATAACATAGAGCTACTCCCCCATGTTACAGTAAACCGGGTCAGCTGCCATAAACAGTTTATTTACATTTATGCGATTGGATTGACAGAGATGTTTTATAGAAACTGATAGAGGGAAAGTCAGAGAAACAACTTGAAACAATGCAGCAATAATAGAATGGTTTTAATATGTACTGATAACAACATTAAGTACCGCGATAATACCGTGTTCCAGGTTATATTTTGCAATATGCTTTGTTTCCTCTTGGCAAGACTCGTCCCTAGTGTACGTTTCTGGGTTTCCTGTGAATTTATTTCAAAAAGACATCATAATGGGTTTATTTTATTTATTTCTTTTAATTCTGCACCCACAAATTATGAAGAACACAAACCAGTCTGTTTTGATCTAAATATGGGGGGGGGGGGCCGTCCTGTTGCTACGGCACAATTTTGATGCAATCAATTTGGATACTATTAATCTCAACAATTTATTATGAAATAATTGGATTACAGCATTATATTTCAGTAACTGTAACTTGCTTCAAACAAAATACAGTGTTTAATGAAAATCAAAAGACTCTTTGCCGTCCTTCACCGATCACTTCATAACACCGAAGTCCTTGAATGCTAAGTTGAACATAAAACTTTTAAGTAGGAACATTTATCGATTGTATCTGAAAGATTACCGTTTACAATCCGCACTCCAGAATTGCATCTACACAGGTTCGCCATCCTCCACTTTAATTTCTTCTACAAGTGGTGTTACATAAACATTCCGACGTCAAACCTCCAGCGGAAGTTTCGACCATTAAAACCTGAATAAGGAAAATTATTGGGACTGGGGACTTGGATCCGAGGTAGGAATTTACGGAGGTTACATTGCATTACCGGAATAAAAAAAAAATCTAAATGCCCTCTATCAGATGGGAGCAAGTTCCATGTAAAATCAAGGGAAGTTATTGCAAAGGTGTATGCCTTGGAAAATATCAATTATGCAGCAGAACATGCCATTATGAATAACTGCTTTCTTAGGACCTATGGTTGTGTAACCGGTTGCTACGGTTATTGATGAACAAAAATCGTCGCCGATTGCTCCCGCTGAGTATGTTTGTTAAAAGAAACGTCGTCTCCATATTACATGTGCTATTGCCACTGAGGTCGCTGAAAAAGCACATCAGTTAAAAGTACTTGAATTTAAGTTACACAAGCGCAGTGGTGAATTAGACAATAACGTAGCAATTACGCCCCACCCCCACCACAAATGAACCAGATGCACACAAAAAGTTTAGTCGCTGTTACTCTTTACAAGAGTAACCTTCTTCCATTACGAGTCTTTCACCACACATGCCATAATTTTGGCTAATGATGTTGACGGATTAATTGGTAAAGTTCAGGTTTGTTTAGATTAATATTATTAGTTCAATTCCCAAAATCGACATGAATGAGCTGATATGTTTAGCTCCATGTTGACTTAGGATGTAATGTAATAGGTAATGAAGCATTATCATCGCACAACATTACTTAATATAGTTACTCGAAACAATTAAAATCACTCCGTATTTGTTTTTCACTCATTGGTGAGATAATTGAAAATTGAATGATTAATGAATAAAGGTTCATATCAATATACTAATCTTTGTTTACACAGTATGACTTCATAAAAAACACTGTAATTTTAGTAATGTTTTTATAGAATGTTTATAAAGCTAGTTTTAGTCTTCAAATTATTACAGGCTAAAGCAGGAGTACATTGAACTACACATTATAGCCCCCCCCCTCCCCCCCCTTGTAACAGTCCTTCATGTAGGCATTAGCACGGTATGGTTGACTCGGGAGATTAAAATGCAAGGCATGGGGCCCTGAAATAAACTTACCGTGTAGAAAACACTTTTTTTCTTATTAACTAACAATAATTGTGAACTCTAACCTTTAGGTCCCATAATCTATTTTGTATTATCCCAAGTGTTACAAAATATGAAGTATACATTTTCAAATCATTTTTTAAAAAAATTTTGGTTGGCTCTTTTACAGCACAACAACACATATAGGTTAGTAGACCCGGAGTGATCCATTGGTAGTGTTGGATCCCGTACCTGTTCAATTGCTAGTGTAGCACGATAACCACTAAGCTACCGTTGCTCCTGCCTCTAGTCTCCTAGTATGCGTGGAAGGGCACAATGAGTCGATTCTTCATAAATGAGTTCGCAGGAAAATGATTTTTATATTAGAAATATGTGCTTATATTCTGAATAAGAGGACATTCTTTTTTCAAAATGAACTAGTTAAGTAAAAAACAAAAATGATTTTTCTGGACTGATGGTGTATGAAAAATTATAAGGTACAACATTTACACACAGTTAGATTCTTTTAACCCATAAAAATTGGACTGAAACTTGCTTCCAATCCTATTAACTCAGCCACTAACAGACCAAGCAATAACTGCTAATTGTATATTTAATTTATATTGTATGCCCAATCTTTGTCCGTGATTGAAGATAGTTTTTACCTGCCTGACTATTTTCGTGTTTTCTAAGATTATTACTAAAATTTTGAGTTCAAGGCCGAACCTTGTTTGCGGGCTTGGAATGTTCTGGAAGCGATCTTGTTGACAATTTGGCGAAATTTTCCATTATGTTTATGTATTATCTGTTGCGTCGCAGGTCAAGTGAAGATAGGTTTCATAAGCACATTTTCAATTCCTATTCCTGTTTTATGATTAGTCTGTGGAATTACTTATAACTGTGTTCAGATATAATTTGATCATTTATTTATTTATATTATTCATTGTAACTACAAAGTGCTCATTGACGTTTTGGACTAAAACACTACTTTGGGATTATTAAGAATTCATTCTAAAACACTCTGGATAATATTGTGATATATCAAGACATTTAAGGCTATTGGAATTCATTCAGAATTTTCTACACTTTTGGATTTATGGTAGAAAATGTATGATTATTTGGGATTTAAATCACAATAATGTAAGTGTCTTTTGCACTTTCATTTTCATTCTAGGGAAATAAATTATAAGTTGATTTTACGAAACTTGTTGGTTTTCCTTTTTTCTGTTACATAGTTTAAGACCACATAGTCGTAACACAATCATCTATCTTATTAGTGATGATATAGACCGTTAGCCAATCAGACTGACAGGTGTCTGTACAGTATTGCACTATCAACTATCACCAATGTACAGTTGTTTTTCTTCCACAAAACAGTCAAACACAGAGAACTCGGACTCCTGGAAATTACTATGTAACATGTACAAATTTGCGTGCTATAAATTCGTTAAGTTTCATATTAGTTTTTCAGATTTGCACTAAATGCTAAATAATAGCTAACCCAATTCGTTAATTTTGACAATAAAATCTTAAATTGTGCGGAAGTTGCTTTGAGCAGGGCATAGTCGATAGATCCATTGTAGACTCTTACAATTACTGCTTCAAATCGCCCTAGAGCTGGATTAAAACATGAGTTGTTTCATTGAAAAACGCTATAAAGCGTAGTTTCATTGACGTTAACGGAACAAACATACACATATTATATAACGGCAGCGGATTCTAAGCATAACATATACTCATCGAAGGCAATTTTATATTTTAACGTAAAATATATGAATGTGACTTTGCGTCCAGGGGGCAACATATACGTATAACATATACTCTGAACCAAATTATCGCAGAAGTTTACTTTTCTTGCGTAAACACCTGCTTTGAAAGGTAACTTTTCTAGGATCCAACAAGTAACTGTGTAGAACAGTTCTGGGATGTATGCATGTATGTCTCTGTCTGTATTTTTGTGTATTCGATTGTGTGTGCGTGTGTTTGTGAATGTATTTGAGGACGTATGTAATTAATTGAATTAGATGTCTGGTTTTGGAACATACATACATACATACATACATACATACATACATACCCTGCATGTACAAGTTTCAACTGGGATAATTTTGACACTAAATATTATTTCGACACCAAATATCATATGTACAGAAGACCTTTCTAAATATCAGTAAGAATGTTATGAAAAGATTTGTTATCATAACCTTCTTCTTATTTCTTGCTATGAGAAGGAAATACTCATAACTTAAGTAATGTCTATGCCCATGGAGAGAGAGAGAGAGAGAGAGAGAGAGAGTTCGAGTTCAGGCTCTCTTAAGAAGGTGTCACTCATAATGGTGTAGATGCAGTTACATCTTGGGGGAATTTGGCGATGCGAAAGAGGTACGACGGAATCGACTGTAAGAAAAGACAGAGTCCTTCTGATTCTTCGGTGAACGAACTTTATTTAAATAATTGATATATAGATATTTAATACTACATTCTAGAAATACATCTTATAAAGCCTTTATATTTAAAATACGCGAAATACATATAACATTATACATTTCCTTCGAGATTACCGACTTCATACACTTGTATAATTTCTGCATTTTAGAATATAACACAGATAATTAAATCTCGACTAAATTCATGAGAGCCAACAAGTATAAAATTCAATAGTTGTGACTAATATGCAACAATCATTTTGAAGAAACGTATTTTACTAAATTTAAAATAGAATACTAATTTGGAATAGATTACTAAACATTATTCTTTATTACTTAAAGAATATTTTATTTCCGAATTAAATCTAAACATGAAGTTGGTAGCGAATTCGTCTTTTCCAATAATTATTACCACAAATACAAATGAATATAAATTCTTTAAAACAACTAAACATTCCATTACATTATACTATAAAATAGAAAGAACTCAGAAAAATGTTGCAAACTATGAACTTTACTCTTTAAAGAAATTTACGAACACAGACGATTCTTACCTGCAAAAAGAGACAGAGTCCTTCTGATTCTTCGGAGAACGAACTAATTTTGCGCAAGTCTGCTCTCAATTTATACACAGTCTTGAACGCATGTTCATGACCAAATATGGACAACATTTAGTTAACTTGCGTTTTGTTCGTTTCGAATCAGAACGAGACTCCTGTCTATTCTTACTGGAACCGAGTGTGTTAACCTACGTCATCAAACAACAAATCTGCCTCATCAGCTTATTTTGCTTCAGAAAAACGCCTGAATCTTATAGCTTACTCAGTCAAGGAAAATTTTAGGAATCTGGTATATCAGTATAACACAAGTTACGAGTGCGAATTTTGCTGACTTGGTATACAAGAGAAATGTATATTACAAGGGGTATATGTACTTGCTTGTAAGGGCGCAATCTTTATTAAAATAGTTGTAATACGAAAATAAATAAAATTACTCTCAATATATTTTTTGTGGAAATTGCTTTCAATATAATTTAATGAAAAATTACTTTTAATACAATTGAGAGAAAATTTTAATCTTATTACTTTTTCTAAAAAATTCTGTCCTAATAAGAATATGCTTATGTATGTATGTACGGTCAAACCTGTCGTAAAATGCCTCATTTGTTAAGCAACATCCTGTCTTAAGCAGTTATTTTTAATAATGTACCAAGAACCAAATTATCACAGACCTTTACGTTTCTTGCGAAGTCGCGTGCTTGAAAGGTAAATTTTCTAGGATCCCACAGATAACTGCGTAGAATAGTTCTGGAATGAATGCTTGCATGTCCGTCTACCTATATACAGTCCAGTGTGTTTGAATGTGTATGCGTGTTTTGTGAATACATTAATAAACGTATATAAATAATCGAACTAGATCTTTCTTGGCTTTACGGGCACATATACAAATCTTTGACACATTTAGCGATCTGATCTTGTTAATAGTTTCTAACTTTGTGTGTGTGTGTGTGTGTGTGTGTGTGTGTGTGTGTGATATTTAGATTTTTAACGTAGCTTTAACAATTTTTCAGTCATATCACTACGATGTCTGCAGTGTGACAGTTTATAGTGATGTCTAGCACTGGGGCATCATGCCGTAGACATGTGGCATGATGTCCCACCCAGTCACATTATCCTGACACCAGGCCAACCAGTCCTAACACTAACCTCTTAATGCTGAGCGCCAAGCGAGGCAGCTGTTAGTACCATTTTTAAAGTCTTTTGTATGACCCGGCCGAGGTTCGAACCCGCGACCTACCCAATCCGAGGCGGAAGCTCTAACCACTAGGCCACTGGAGCGGTCTGTAAGTCACCTGTGCAATTAATCCAATAAACTGAGACTAAAAATTTCGTTGCTATTTTCATTCAAAGTTTGAATTTTGTGTACAAAGTATTCATAAAATTATCTAAAATATAGATAATTATCTAATTTATACCAATCTGCTAAGTCAAAATGACTCATACATTTTTGTAGCACGCATAAAATAGAAATAAATAACAGGAAAATTTTTTTTCGGCGGAGGAACCGAAGGATCAAATTCGATATTTCAAACTGAGATATTATCAAAAAGGTTTTCAAGCCAAATTGAAAACATATATCATTCACCCAGGCAATATTGAAAGGTTGCTCGGCTCTTTCCAACCGAGTCCAGGGACGTCGAGGTATTCCGGGTTGGACTCCACTGTATTCTTGGTCAGTCTTGTGATTATCCGGCATCATCATTAATACTGTGCTATTTCGCAGCTTCTTGCAGTGCTGGTGGATAGCTGAGTTTCCAATCCGGTGGGTGGGTAGCTGAGTCTCCGCGATATGCTGCATACAATGGGCACTACGCTTCTTTCTTCTTTGTTTAATCATAGTACATATGCAACACATTTTCCCGCTCTCTTCTCCCCCTGCTCGGTAGTGCTAATACAGCACTGCTCACTCCACGTGTAGCTGGGTCTCCCATCCGGTGGGCGGGTAGCTGAGACTCCGCGGTATGCTGCATACATTTGGCGCTACGCTTCTTTCTTCTTTGTTTAGTCATAGTTAATATGCAGCACATTTTCCCGCTCTCTTCCCCCCCCTCCCGGTAGTGCTGATACGGCACTGTTCACTTCACGTGGTCCATACGTCCGGCAAGACTGCTGCTCCCGATGTTGCTCTCTCGGCGTCCACTGGATGAATGATGACTCTTAGGCGCGAATTGTTGTTGCTGAATTTGAATTAAAGAGGCGTGCGCACACACTGTGCATGTGCCTCTGGTTAATGTATGCATGGCATACTGTTAAATTACAAGGGGGAAGGAAAAAGTGCCACATCCCCCAGGCTTTAATATCTTCAAAGAGGATTGTTAAATTGACCCATGATGTTACTTAAACTAGCTGGCGAATCGACTGAGTATTGGTGCAGCCAAATAACGCCAGCTAGGTGCCTATTGACCCATCACACAATCAAGCTTATTTAGAGTTACAGTCAAATACCACCAGGTGTCATCCAAGCAATGACGGACGCCCGTCGCCATTGGTTGGCGACTATGACGTCTCCTTCGGGCACCTGGTGTGCGGGCGGGTGGAAATCGTTCCACACTCCGTCCATGTACAGGAGGCCGAGTTGGGCAAAGGAGGAAAGGGTATCTCAGCACCCGGCGCAAAGCGAATCCGTGGACGTCGTGTACGCCTCAAACGCCGGTCTGTACTTGTTTCAAATTCAATCCAGTTGTACTAATGGACAATTCCTAAACCAATAACGTGTATGCCACCTGTGCAATGAACCAAATAAAAATAAGTTTCAAAAAAAATTCGTTATTAAATATATTAAGTTAGAATTTGCTGTACAGAGTGTACTTTTGTAAATATTTCGAAATTATACCAATCAGCTAAATCAATGTGACTACTGTATTTTGTATCACGCAATTGTTAAACAAGAATAAATTTTGATGGTGGATTCAGAAGGATCAAATTTGTGCTACAACAAAGATATTATCAAGAAGGTTTTCAAGCCAAATTGAAAACCTATATCATTTACCCAGGCAATATTGAAAGGTTGCTCGGCTCTTTCCAACCGAGTCCGGGGACGTCAAGGCATTCCGGATTAGGACTTCACTGCTCTCAGGTCGGCTGGGTTCCTTCCTTGGCCACCCTTAAAACCTCAGAGGAAGGCCGCCACTCCATGTCAGTCATGTTAATGTTTCCAGTTACAGTGTTAAATCTGTACTACTTTGCAGCCTCTTGCAGTGTTGATGTTTCAATGTCGTTGGGCGGGTAGGTGAGCCTTTAGTCCGGTGGGTGGGTAGCTAAGTCTCTGCGGCATGCTGCACATACAGGGACCAAGCTTCCGTTTCTTCAATTTTGTTTGGTTAGTCATGGTCCATGTGCAGCACGATATTCGCGCTCTCTTCTCCTCCCACTCGGCAGCACTGGTACAGCACTGCTCCCTCCGCGTGGTATTCCATACGACAAGCAAGCCTGCCGCTCCGGTTGTTTCTCCCTTGACGTCCACTGGGTGAATGTTGTTGATTTCAAGGCGCGAATGACTTGACTTTTAATTAAGGTCGCATTCGTCCTTTCGGACATGCGCAACCAGTTAATGTCTGCATGGCGGACTTCTAAATGATCCGGGAGGAAGGAAAGCGTGCCACATCCCCCAAGTTTTAATGCCCTGAAAGAGGGCTATTAAATATGCCCAAGATGTTTCTTTATACTAGCTGGTGACGACTGAGTAATGATGCAGCCATTTCACCAGCTAGGGGCAGTTGCTTGAGAGGGAATGGACCCAACACGCACTCAAGCATAGTCAGTCTACTGCGTTACCACCAGGTGACAACCAATCCTTAAGAGACGCCCGCTGCCATTGGTTGGAAGCAATGACGTCTCATTCGGGCACCTGGTGTGTGGACGGGTGGGAATCGTTCCACATACCGTCCATGTACGGGTGTCCGAGTCTGGAGTGGGAGCAAAGGGTCTCGGCAATCCGGCCCAGAACCGCCAGTCCGTACTTTTTCAAATTCAGTCCAGTTATACTAATGGACAAATCTAATGCTAATATTGGACAAACCTAATGCTAATATTGTGTAAGCCACTTGTGCAATTAACCAAATTCTTTAAGTCTTAAAATTTGCCTATCACCTATCATCCAATCTTACTAGTACAGAGTGTACGTAAAATTGAGTCCCTAGCAGATTTAGATTACTAATATGTCTAAGCGACATATAATAGTTTAGTCAATATTAGGCATTCGGTTTGAATTTTGAACGGGAGGAAAGGATCAAGTCAGAATCATAGATTGTTCTAATTGGATTCCTGGCCAAAATGGAACCCCTTAAAATAAAAGAGGCAATCTGGAGCCCTAAAAAGGGCCGTTTGGCAATTAATTGAAAGTTCCTCTGCGGTTTTCTGCCTCTTGTACTTTTCCGCAGTTCGTGAGTCATGTCCAGTTGGTTCAGGAAAATCCTTAAGGTCGTGTATTGCCCTCAAATGTTGCGCAGCATCGATCAGATCCATCAGTGTATAGTTTTGGTAAGCATGTGGGTAATATTGAGCGAGTAGCCTGACCCCAAAGTGCCACTGGTTTGGACTAGGTTTGTAAGAATTCAGGATACACCATGCGAGTAATTTGACTGCGCTGATGAAATTTGCTCGTTTTCTTTTATCCTCTATCGCCGATTTTAGTCTCATTTCCAGACGTTTATCCCCGTAGGGGTCCCTCGTACTAATCCCTTTCACATGTTCTTCCTTTACCTCAATTTCTCCTGCCTCTTCTTCCTCTTCTTCACTAGAGGAGGACATTTGTAGATCTGCTTCCACTGTAGTTCCCTTCTCACGATGAACTCTGCCGTGGTGGTGTTTTTGTAGCTGCAGGAACGTGGGCCACTATGCTGGTAAAAGTTTCCTGTACTTTTTGTTTTAGCGGGGCGAGGTCCGGTTTTGCCTGGGCAGCAGTGATTGTTAGCCTGGCCCTTGTTATTTCTTCAATTTGAGGTGAAGTAGTTGGTATAATTGGCACAATCTCCTGCTGAGGTTTGTTCACTTGTTGAGTCGTGCTCGGCGGGCTGCTCCCTAACTGGGTCTGAAATGTATGCTCCCTCTGTTGGCGCCAATTTCCCCCTCTGCGACGACTCCTGGGCCTTTGTCTTTTCTCCTCTTTGTTTTCCCAAATCAGCAGCAAAGTTGTTATACTTTGCTGTGCTCTCAGGCTCCAGCCTGAAGTAACAAGATGACCAAGTCCTTTTATTGCATTCAGTGCCTGGGCGGGAATAAGTTGCTCCGTCTCTAGCTCCATTAATACGTGTTGCTTACTGCTCTCTTCGCTGCAGACTGACTGACTGATGGATTATAGTCGCTTATGCACCGAGTGCTTGTGCGACTGGTTGTGGCCCCGAGCTGGGCGATAACCCCTTAAGGGGGGCACTCGGCCCCGGCTGGATGTCGCCTGGGCTGGGCGACACAGCCCCCCTATAGAGGCACTCAGCCCCGGGCTTGGCTTTTGCTGGAACGTTTGACCTTTTATCTTTGGTATTGCATCATTCAGTCTGCATCCATTCCATCGGCGAGAAAAGGCGGAAAAGGAACCCAGGAGACGTCAGTGCACAACACCACGGCAAGGCCCCAGAAACAACCCCCGGATCACCCCCCCCAGCCCCGCAACCACTCGCCCCGGCCCAACGGCAAGGCCGGACTTTTTATGTCAAATCTAGTCCAGTTTTCCTAGTGGACAGCCCTATACCAATTTTGTGTTAGCCACCTGTGTAATTGTCCTTGTATTCGGGCTTGTGAATTTTGAATAATTGGGTGAATTTGAATTTTGTGTACTAAGTGTACTTGCACGTTTGCCGAAATCGTTTGCCAATCTGGTGGGAGGTTGGCCCTCTCTTAAATGTTATCTGTAATCAGTTTTTGCTTTGTTAGTTTTAATTTTAGACGGCGGATCTAAATGATCGTGGTTGTTTTGTGTTTGGTCTTCTTCGGCCAAATTGAAGACCCTTGGTTACAGTAAGGGGGGGGGGGCCCTCTCTCTCAACCCCCACGTTTTGCCTCTTGAACGGGTTCTTGGCGGGAAATCTGTATAGTCAGCATCGGCTTGCCACTATCAGGATCTCACCCGGGCGTATGCTAGTATGTTTTCCCTAGCACCCGTTTTGTGTCCGTTTTGGCTTGTCTTGTGGGAGGTGTGAGAAGAGGGCGATTTGTTCATTTCGAGTGCGAACTACAATATCTCCTTCTTGCGAGGAGTAATTGTAACTCGATCTGGTTGTGCCACGCTTGTCTGGAAGAGGTTTGTGGTGCAGCAGGTAGAGCCACCTGGACTGCCCCTTGCCTTTGTGTTTGTCCGATCGCTTGTCCGGGGGGTTGGGTTGTGGAGCAGCAGGTGGGGTTTCCTAGACTGCCCATTGCCTTTGATGCGATATAAACACCTATGTGCCGGGATCATGGTGGGAAATCTTTACTCGGCACGGGCTTGCGGATTTCAGGATCCCACCCAGGTATTGCTAGTATATTTGCCCTAGCACCTGTTTGATGGTCCCAGCTAAGCTGTTTATGTTGGTGTGTGCGGGGGAGGAGGTTTGTGGAGCAGCAGGTAGAGCGTCCTGGACTGCTCCTTGCTTTGATGCTTGTCCGTTCAAAAAAAAAACAAAAAAAAAAACTTTTTGATATGTGTCGTGTTGGGTATAATCTCCCAACGGCGGCAAATTTGATGCGTGGGGTTGAGCTTCCTGGACTGCCTCTTGCTTGACATCTTTTCTGATATGTGTTGTGTTGGGTAGAGTCTCCCAACGGCGGCAAATTTGATGCGTGGGGTTGTTGGCTTCAGGGTCCCTTCCCGGTGACTGTCTTGCTTCCTTTGGTTTAAATCTTCCTTATTTTCTTTCTTCCGTCCTCTGTATTCCTCCTTTTTCTTCTTTGCCGTTGATTCTTTTTTTCTTTTCGTGATGTCTGTTCTTTTGGCATTGTCCGTCAGTGTGTTGTTTGAAAGTTTTTAGTGTTTCTAACTTGTGTATTATTATCGTTAAATTAATTCCGTATTGGTTTAGGTGGCAGTGTTCGTGAGCTATGTAGGGTGAAGTTTGATTGGTTGTTCACCTGGTTATTTTCAATCCGTTTTATGTATCTCTTCTACTAGTATTGCAATTTGGATGATTGAAACAAAAGGATTGAGATGTTTTACTTATTTGGTTTCATCCGGCGGGAGATGCTGCGTTTGTAAGGTCGATTTTGGTTGGTTGTTCGACTGGTGAATTTCAATCCGTTTGGAACGTCGATACCTCGGGCAGTATTACAATTAGGAGGATTGAAACATAGTGGATTGAGATGTTTCAATAGTTTGGGTTTATTAGGCGGGAGATGTTACTTTTGTAAGTTCGATTTTGATTGGTTGTTGGACTGGTGAGTTTGAATCCGTTTTTGAGTCGTCGATATCTCAGCTAGTATTGCAATTTGGAGGATTGAAACCTAAGGGATTGAAATGTTTCAATTGTTTGGGTTTATCAGGCGGGAGATGTTGCGTTCGTAAGGTCGATTTTGATTGGTTGTTGGGCTGGAGAATTTCAATCCGTTTTGTACCGTTATTTTAACACGGGCTTTAGAATTCAATTTAAGGTTGATTATTTGCTTTTGGTTTCTTGATCCAGTTAAGATTATACAGCATGTTTATGTTACGTTAATATGGGTTTTAAGGATATATTTTCTTTAGTGAAAGTAATTGTAACTTGTTAATATCGTTATGAGTTTTTAACAATTAAAGGTATTAATAATACAAATTAGGGTTTAGGTGTGTGGTTAAAGAAATAAATATAAATGAAGTAAGAAATAGTTAAATAATAATTATATATATATATATATATATATATATATATATATATATATATATATATATGCCGGGGTCGTAGTGGGAAATCTTTGCTCGGTACGGGCTTGCCGATATCAGGATCCCACCCAGGTATTTGCTAGTCTGTTTTTCCTAGCACCTGTTTATTGTCCCCAGCTTCCTTTGGTCAATCCATTTTATTTGATTCTTCTACTAGTATTGCAATTTTTGAAATGTTTTAAATATTTCGGTTTATCCGGTGGGAGATGCTGCGTTTGTAAGGTCGATTTTGGTTGGTTGTTGGACTGGTGAATTTCAATCCATTTTTGTATCGTCGATATCTCGACCAGAATTGCAATTAGGAGGATTGAAACATAGCGGATTGAAATGTTTCAATAGTTTGGGTTTGTTAGGCGGAAGGTGTTACGTTTGTAAGGTCGATTTTGATTGGTTGTTGGACTAGTGAGTTTCAATCCGTTTTGTGTCGTCGCTATCTCAACTAGAATTGCAGTTTGAAGGATTGAAACATAAGGGATTGAAAGTTTTTGATTGTTTGGGTTTATCAGGCGGGAGGTGTTGCGTTTTATAAGGTCGATTTTGATCGGTAGTTGGACTGGGAATTTCAATACGTTTTGCGCCGTTGTTGTAACACGCGTTTTAGAATTCAATTTAAGGTTGATGATTTGCTTTTGGTTTCTGGATCCATTTTAGATTACACTGCATGCTTGTGTTACATTAATATGGGATTTAAGGATATATTTTCTTTTAGTGATAGTAATTGTAACTAGTTAATATCGTTATGAACTTGTTTACAATTTTAATGTATTAATTATACAAGTTAAGAGTTAAGGTGTGCAGTTAAATAGATCCTTCCTATATTGTAGCAGCAGGCAGGGCGAACAGACCAATAGTCGAAAAAGGCCGAAATGTCAAAAACAAAGGTCTTTTACAAACAAAAGCGTCGAAAAGCGTCGACAAATAAATGTAAATGAATTTTTTTTAAGTCGGCCACAAAATAGAGGTCGAACAGACCAATAGTCGACAAAGGCCGATGTCAAAAACAAAATCTTTTACAAAATGTCAAAAAGCACCGACAAATAAATGTAAATGAATTATTTTTCTGAGATGGCCACACAATTTTGGTTGGTTCACCCTGCCTGCTGCTGTAAATTAAACAATTATTATAAATATTTTCAATAATGAATATTGGAGAACCACATTCAGCTAAATTAGCTCGAGAGCGATTAGAGGCAATTAAAAAATATTTACCTGTTCGTGATTCTGTCAAGCAACAATTACAAGAACGTCAGGAATCTCAAGTTGAATTTGAAGAGGATACAAAACAATTATTTAAACCTATCACAGAAACCACTAAAGATCTTCTTCCAACGTTAGAGAAAACCGCTGAAGCAACTGGAAAAATAGCAGAGAGAACTTAAAAAACAAAGAAGATTCTACGAGAACTTCCAGCTGAAATAGCTGCTGCTCAGCCAATGCAAGAAATACTTGAAGGTATTGACCAAGCTCGTGCTGAAATAGGTGATATAAAAGATCGTATACCGGAATCAGAAAAAGAATCAGAAGCAAGAGCCAGGGTAAATCTGGTTGGTAAGTTTACTGAAGAAGGTATTGATCTTATTAAAGAAGCCGAAGATCTAAAATTAATTCAGACTGCGAGTAATTATCATGGTCGAAAACAATATTTAAAATCTGAGTTCGCTGATGATCCTGTGAACGAGGAAACTTGGCATAAATGGATATATCGCATACGTAAAAACGCTAATCAAGTTCGAAAAAATGATCCAGATTTTATTGACTTTGAAAATAAGATAAAAAACTATACTACACAACAACAACAAGTATCACCACCATCACAACAACAACGAGTATGGTCTCCATCAATACGACAAATACTACAGCAAGCACGACAACAAAAACAACAACATCCAGAACAACACGAAAAGGAGGAGAAAAAAGATCGGCTAGAGGCTCCCATTCGTACAGAAAGCGATGATGAATGGGAGAAAGAACAAAGGGAAAAATATAAAGAAGAAAAAAGGAGAAAAAAAATAGAAAAAGAAGAAGAAGAATTAAAAGAAAAATATCTTTCTCTGGGATATTATTTTGATAAACCTTCTACTGGAAGCGGTCTTTCTACTGGAGGTAATCTTACTCCGTGTCCTACTAACGTCCTTGCCGATGTTGATCGATTAGAAATACTCATTGGAGGAAAACGAGCTGGTAATAATTCTCCAGAAATAATTAATGAAGCAGCCGATATTTGTAAACGATTATTTACAGGCGGTATCATGGATATTAATGTGTATCGGTCTCTCATTAATGAAATTGCCGACGATTATTACAGTGACTGAGTACGTAATTAAATATAATGATTATAATAAAATGATCGTGTATATTAATCAATATAGACGTACTATGAGAACTATAGATCAACAGGTATATAAAGCGACATGCGAATATAAAATAGGTGATGTTGTTCAGTGTTTATTTAGAATAATATCCCCGAAAAAAATAATACCTATTGCAAAACTACTGGGAATAAGGGTTATTAATGCTATTAGTAAATTATTTTTGGTAATCAGCGATAGATTAGCGGAATTATCATATCGATTAGTATATAATTAAATACAATCACTATAATAAAATGATCGTACATAGTACTCAACGTGGACCTACCATGGTCAGGGTAATAAATTCACGATTACCAGTATACAAAACAACCTACGGAGATGGACTAGGTGATGTTGTTCAGGGTCTATTTAGAAGGATAGCCCCAAAAGCAATACCGATTGCAAAGCAACTGGGAATGAAAGCTATTGATGTTGTTCGTGAAAAAGGTATTGGTGTTGTTGGTGATGTTGCTAGTAAAGCATTCTCAGCAATCAAGGATAGACTAGCACGATTAATACGACGAAAACCTCAGCCAGTAAAATTACCCAGTACTGAAGTAATGCCCGCAAATGTCAGTAAAATAATAACTCAAGCTGCTAATAAAAAACTAGCAGAGTTGGCTATGTACCAATGTCAGAAAAAGAAAAAAATATAACCGCTAGTCTGATATAACCGCTAGGGAAAGTGGTCTTCGTTTTAGACGATAGTAAATATAATAAATATGTTCAAACGTACATCTGATCCCGCATTTGACATAGACGCACCAGTACTCAGAGATGAGTCTGTGCGTGATTATCAATATTATTATTATGACGCACGAATTCCAGATCAGCGTGGGAGAATTGAACTTCAAGTTCAAGATACAAGTAGGTATTTCTTACCCGCTGAAGCATTTATTGAAATAGAAGGTGAAATTTTAAATATCGCTAATCCTGCAGTACCAGCAGCATATGGAGACGATGTTAGTGTCGGTTTTGTTAATAATGGTATTATGGCGTTATTTGATAGCGCTACGTATATGATTGACGGAAAAAATATTGAATCAATTCAGAAAGACGTTGACGTTGCTACAACAATACTTGGTCTTGCAAGATACAGCGACGATTATTCAAGATCAGCTGGTCCATCAATGATGTTTGTAAAAGATACTTCTAATTCTCCAGAGTATCAACAATATGAAATAGGACGACCAAGAAATTTTGCTAAAAACGCCGATGTGGATGTACAACGTATGATTATTGATGTAGATCCAGATTTCAACTTAGGATTTAGATCACGTCGAGCAATGTTACGAGGTAATAGAAGAGCTTTTTCATGTTCAATTCCACTGTCACATATTTTTGGATTTTGCAGAAATGTCAGAAAAGTCATTTTTGGAGCTAAACATACAGTTGTACTTGTACGAAAAGCAACCGACAATGATGCAATATGGCGACCCGTTGGTGATGCTGGTAAAGTAATTCTTACAAAACTTTCATTATGGATGCCAGTAATGACTCCATCAATAACTGAAGAAGATCGGTTACTTGCTTTCATGGGCAGCGGTGGTAAATCGATGTTATCGTGGTTGACAATGACCACAGATGCTGTTCAAAGTGCAGTTAATGGTTTATTTACATGGCAAATAGCCTCTCAACAGGGAATAGCCGCACCGCGACATATATTTATTGCATTTCAAGATAATACACGAGTAAATGATCAAACGCGTAGTATTATGATATTTGACAATCTTGGTGTTTCTGAGGTTTCATTAAGGATACATGGACATCAAGAACCATCTGAGGATATATTACTGAATTTTGAGCAAAATCATGTAGCACGTGCATATCACCGTCTGATGACGTTCATGGGACGTGATCAAAATGTTGATACTGGTTTACAAATATCACAACTGGATTTTACAACCTTATATCCGATCTATTACTTTTCGTTAGAACATTTAGATTTATACAGACAATCTGTAGTCGATATACATTTTCGAGCTCACGTTAATAGAGATATTGGAGCTATCCCTAATTACAGAGCAATTGCTGTTATACTCAGCGATAAATCAATGTTACTTGAAGGTGTTGGTGGACGAATGAGAGTTGTTGATGCTCCAGTAGAAAACATGTAATTAGATCGCTCATAATATTATAATGTCATATAATCACGTTAGTGTCAGTCTGACTCCTGGTCAGATTAAAAGGCTACAATCAGCATCAAAAAATAATTGTGGAATAAAAATATCGTTAAAAAAGAGCAGATGAGCGGCTCAAATAAATTATCGTTGACCGAACGTCAATTCAGAAACTTCAATGAAGCCAAAAATCAAATACAGGTATAAAACTTAATCTTTCTGCGGGTGCCATTAAAGACATCGCTAAGACGGGTGGTATATTTCCACTTCTTGCAGCTATACCAGCATTAATAGCCGCTGCAGCTCCGTCTGTTGCAAAAGCAGCTGCATTAGGTGCCGTTGGAACCGCTGCTGGAATGGCATTAAAGAAAGCAACGGGTCAGGGAATCATGCACGCAGAAAGCTTAAAAAAAAGATCACGGGCAAAACAACACGGAAGACGTCTAAGAGCACCAAACGTGCCACAGCCGGGCCATCTAAGATTATCAGGCCCAGCATACTGTCGCGGTCTAAGATTGCCAGGGACTCCACATTCGTGGTACGGAAAAGGCCTAAGATTACCAGGGACAGTTCATTTGATTCTGCCTATGCCTAATTTTGATTTGCTGCTAAAAAATTAAAAATAAAAAACTTCAGAGGTGTTTTCATGAAAGCTCAATTACCAAAAAAACCAAATAATATTGAAACTGGTATTATTAATCTCGATAAAAACTCTGGACCAAGCACACACTGGGTTGGATATGCAATTGATCCACGTGGAATTATTTATTTTGATTCATATGGATTAGCACCACCGATGGAATTCTTAAAGTATGTTAGCGGCGATCAAAGTATTCCAATCTGGTATTCAACGCTACCAATACAAACATTAACTGATCCGCCAATATGTGGTCGTGAAATACTTAACGTACTTGATGCTGTATCAAAATCAACAGAACCACCTCACAATGTTGTGCATGAATATACCACGTTGTCTCATTTAAACAGATATAAATGATAATGGTAGATATTTACGGAAGATCTTCTCGTGGTAAAGCTCAGCAGCAAGGTGATTTATCTAAATACGCAACTCTCGATCAACTTAGAAATGAGATTGACGATTTATTAAACATCACCAGTGTTGATCAAAATGAAGTCGTTGTTTTTCAGGATAAAGAAGGACGATTAAAAACTGATAATATACAACTGCCAGATGTACTCATACGAGTTCCTAATGCGGTTGTTAATAATATCGTTACTTTTACTGATCAAGGTAAAATACAAGATTCCGGTACGTCAGTCAGCGATTATATTAAGAAAGCTGGTGATTCGTTCACGGGTCACATTATCATGAATCAAAATAAAATTATAGGCCTTGGAAACCCAACCGCAGATACAGACGCCGCAACAAAGAAATATGTCGACGATCAAGAATCTAAGTACGTATTTGTCAACGGTGGTATAATGCGTGCATTTCTCAACATGAATAATAATGGTATTAATAATCTTAGAACACCAGAATTAGATTTTGATGCTGCAACAAAGAAATACGTCGATGATAAGGAAATTCCTATGACAACTTCGCTAAAAACAATCAATGACGAAATGACTACACTAAATAATACTTTTTCTAGACATGTAGAAACGTTCTTAAATTTTCGTCGAAATATAAACAAAACCATTAAAGAATTTTTTGGGGAACAACCAACCGTTGACATAAAACTAGCCGACGTTAACATGAAACTCAATGATATTGTCAGTGGAATACCTAATATTGTTCAAAAAACTAATCTGATTACAATTCCACACAGACAAATTAAAAATATCGTATATACAGTAGCATCAGGATTAACAACATGGTCACAGCAAAATAACACTATCAAATATACCGCGGAGGTTACTGGTGTGTATAGACTGTGTATCTTTAGCTCTGCAAAGTTTAAAATTTATACTACAACATTTCCGTGGCGTCATTCAACCGATGCTTTTTCTGGAGTTGTATCTATAGTGTTAAATAAAGATGCTGAAGAAATATTTTTACTGGAAGCAGATGATCAAACAATAATCACAACGTCTTACTGGTGGTGTTTGGAATTTGTAGCTGAAACACCACAATTAGTGACTTAACGTCATTGTATAATGAATCAAAACCAAGGACCTCAGTCCTACATCGACGTTCAGCGTCACATATATAATCAAGTGTGTAAATGTCAGACTGAATTAAAAAATATAATCGACGATTATACAGTAAAAGTAAAAAAATATCGCAGACGGATGGTTGTTATTGATATAATTGTTTACTCAGTTTCCGCTATTGTTGCTGGGGTCGGATTATTATTATCAAGAATAACAATGACGGCGCCTGCAGTTGTAACAATTGTCGTTTCAACTTCAACGACTATCGCAGGCGTTCTCAGTATTATAGCTAAGAAGATATCCGCATGTACAAATACTAAATTACACGAGTATATAATAAAATTATATACAGCAACAACAGCCTATTCTAAATTATCCTCGTATATTTCCTTGTACCTCAGTGATGGTAAAATATCTGATGAGGAGTTCGCAACGATAATAAAAACCTATGATGAAGCATTCAGAATCGCTGACAAAGTCACTCACAATAACCAAGGCGAATTAAATAATAACAATAATAATAATGACTGACTCAAGAGAGCTACTTCAACAGATCGTCACTAATACAACCCCGTCAAAAACTACGATGATCTCATTAAGTTCGACCAATCCTGAGTTTAGCGTTAACTTTCCAACCTCAATTCCTGCAAAAGAAATAGCATTAGCACAATTGCGAGTTTATTATAGCTGGTCAAATATTAGATCAAAACCATTTGGTGGACTACAGCCAAATAATTCGCTGGTATTCGCTAATAAGAATAAACCTGTTGGTACTCCTGATTGGCAAGTAGTTGCTATTCCAACGGGTAGTTGTCAAATAGAACAGATTAATGATGAGTTCCAACGCAGAATTAAATCTATTACAGGAAAAGAATCCAAAATAGCAATTACTGTTTACGAACCAACATTATCAGCGCAATTGAAATAAATTCCCCTGATTATTCTGTAGATATTTATCAAAGTTCGATCAGATCAGTATTAGGATGGCCTGAAGTTGCACCGCTTTATGAAGGACCACCAAAACCAAAACGATCTGATTTCGTCACAGATAAAAGAATATTTATAAAACTTCCAGAATATCGAAAAGTTGAAGATGCTTATCCATGGCAAAAATATTTAAGCGATGAAAGAGTTATACATTATATAGATAGACTAGAAACCAATTTTACAGATACAATTGATGGTAAAAAAGGTAAAATGGTGACTCTTGATGTTGATTTAATAAATTCATATGCTAATACAATTAAATCTGAACATAAACGTGCACTGAATGATCTAAGAAATTTATTTTCCAGATTCAGCACTTCCTACAACGATGACTTAAAAAATCAAATAATTGAAACAATACAACATTTGAATCAAGTTCCTTCAGACTTAGAATTTATGAATAATGTTATTGTTAACAGAGAAGAACATTTATATAAACCAGCAACAGATAGATATGTAGTAAATTATATTGTTCCTGAAGACGATCCAATTCAGCGTGTTCCACTCAATCGTTTGTTTACAACAGTATTTCTTAAACATTTCAGAATTACAAGAGAACAACTACCAACATTTGTAATTCCGGGATTTAACTCTGAAGAGGTAAAGAAATCAGTTAATGATCTTATTGATGAACATTTTTAAAGAATATGTGATTCATGGAAAAAATTAATACCTACACCAATCATTCTTAAATATAATAATGATCCACATGGTGGAGGCCGCCATATCTCACCTGGTATTGTTAATATAACATCAACGATCGCGGTCAATCTAGTATGTGACGTAATTGATGGCAGCTATCAAGTAGATCTTGAAAAATCCACTCAAGCTCAACAAGGGTATATATTATATTCATTTAGTCCTCAAGTGCCGCCCGGGTGGTTAATTGTATCTGAGCCAATTAATCCAGTTTATCTATGTGTACATAATCCATTATTGTCAAGAATAAATTTCAAGCTTACTGACCAGACAGGATACATTTTGGATTTAAGAGGGGAATCATTGCATATTAATCTATATATACGATCGTAGAACGTCCTAGTAAATATTTCCTGATATAATAAGAGGAACAAAATAATCTGATTCTGAAATAATATATTTTTGTACTGATTTTCCTTAATCTAATGGGTAAATATATACTCTGATTCATGAAATAGTTAGAAATTTCTTTATCTGATAGGTAAATAGGTTCTCTGATTAATGAAATAGTTACAAATTTCTTTATCTGATGGGTAAATTACTAATCAAAATCATTAAAATCTGAATAAATAATCAAAATCAAAATCAGAATAAACAATAATAAATATAAATCAAATCGTTTATTATATTTAATGTTGTTGTTGATTTTTGTCAAAATTTCTTTATCTGATGGGTAAATAGGTACTATTGTTAATGAAATATTTAGAAATTTCTTTATCTGATGGGTAAATTGGTACTATTGTTAATGAAATAGTTACAAATTTCTTAATCTGATGGGTAAATAGGTACTCTAATTCATGAAATTATTAAAAAAACATAAAAAGTGCTGAGGTTTTTGCCCTCGATAAAATCAGAAATTTAACAGAAAAAATTATCAAAAATAGGGTAGATTTATGAAAAAAGTGGACAAAATTCAATTTAACAAAAAATATTTATTAGATTTTGTTAAAACCCCTGGGGTTTTTGCCCTCGATAAATCAAAAAATTCGTCAAAAAACATAGTTTTTACCCCTGGAGTTTTGCCCTCGATAAATGATAAATTTGACAGAAAAACATAAAAAGTGCTGGGGTTTTTGCCCTCGATAAAACAGAAAAATAAGTAAAATTTAATTTTTTTCAGAAATATATTATAAGATCAATTTTTCTCTTAAATAACGTTAATTTGAGAAGATCAAACATGATAAATTTCAACATATATAATGATTCTAAGTGTTTTGGCGGGTAAAATGGTACTCTTTCATTAAATAATCAGAATTTTCTTAATCAGATGGGTTAAATGGTACTATTGTTAATGAAATGGTCATAAATTTCTTTATCTGATGGGCAGTTTACTAATCAAAATCATTAAAAATCTGAATAATACTCAATTCCTATGATTAAAGCAATTGTACAGATAATGAAGCGAGATAACTCTGTCCCCTCTCTCTGCAGAGCAAATTAAACGATTATTTCCCTTACTACTACGTTTGATTTATAGAGAACGAATATATTTTGTTTTTCGTTAATTATTTGGTGATTTATTTGTTTTCTGTAAGCAATTAGTTGTTAGTAAAGCATCAATTTGTAACAGAGAGGGATATTGATGCATCTTAACCTTAAATTCACGTCGGTTTATACACAAGTGCGTAGAGTTTTTTTTTAGCTCTAACACATGTATTTTGACCTTAACGAACGATAACTCATACATGCGATTATTTTATGAATTATGTTTAAAAAATTGAAGTAAATTCACGCTACAGTTCTACAATAACCGATTTTATTCTATTAGTAATACAAGTCCAGAGTAATCACATGTGAGACAGTGCAAATAGTTTTATATACTTAAATTTAACTATATATTCATAAGAGAGCGGTGGCCGATGTGGTAAGGCGTTTGGACGTAGATCGAAGTTGTGCAGACTCTCGCGTGTTTGAGTCTCCAAAAATGCTAAAGACATATTATCTTGCATTCGGCGACGGATGCTATTAATTGGGGGAACCCGGAGAATTTCCTCGAAATCCAACAGACAAAATACACTCTCCCACCATGTAACCACGTGGTGGGTGTACTTTTGCACTCCCCGGGGTTTTGTATGGGAGGAGAGTGTACAAAATCTGTTGGACGTAGACAAGATTCCCTCGTCATCACCATTGTATATATTCATAATCATACATTACGATAAGTTTATGTTTGTACTATCTGCAAAAATCAAAATCATAATTATATATTTATTATATTAATATATTAATTTATATATTTTATGTGTTTGTGCCATCCGCAAAAAATATAATCAAAATCATAATCATCACCATTTGTATATATTCATGTTCATACAATTATATATTGATTAGGATAAGTTTATGTGTTTCATCTAATTTCGAATATCCTCTGAGCCTTCTAGGATGTTGTTTGACAACCTAGGGGTTCACATGGGCATTGTGTGTTTCGTCTAATTTCGAATATCCTCTGAGCTTTCTAGGATGTTGTTTGACAACCTAGGGGTTCACATGGGGATTGTGTGTTTCGTCTAATTTCGAATATCCTCTGAGATTTCTAGGATGTTGTTTGACAACCTAGGGGTTCACATGGGGATATTTCAAATGCCCCTGAGCTTGCTAGAATGTTGTTTGACAATCTAGGAGCTCATATGGGGTTGTCTTGTGATTATATGTTTTGTAAATATTTTTTATATTGAAGAAATAATTATTATATAATGAACCAAGAAAATATTAATGCTATTATTTCCGCTATTAAAAAATTAAAACATGACGGAATAAATCTCTCTGATAATCTCGATCCTGAGAAAATATTATGCGATTATGAAATATTACAACAACGAAAATTCGAGAATAAATACACATTACCTTCCAATTATAAATTCGTAAAATTAATTTATCAGTCTATGTTAGAATCCTTGGCAATAGTAAATGACAAACAGGTAAAACTGTTTGCGCCTCTTGCACGTTCGATCGAAAATATCAGATCCGAACTATCTTGTGAATACGAGAATAAGAAGATTGTGGACAATCGTGTAATGCAATTGAGAAAAATTATGTTATTTGATTCTGTCAATGATACAGAGTGAAAGTGTCATGATTGATTGGGAATAATTAACAGAACTATACAGTAAAAAAAAATAATTATTTATTCTGTTTTTTTGTTAGGTTTTTTTAAATTAGGAAGACAGAGTTAGATATATTCAAATATTATCGGCTGATTATATTTTATTGAAAATGCAGATTTGTATATTTTATTTGCGACAAATTGTACCGATTGTGGATGTATGCTAAAATATTTGGCAGCTGCATTTATTGATGGAAAAGTTATTTCTTGGCCTGTTTTTGTATTTACGGATTTAATAGATCTTCTTGCAAACTTTTTACATTTTCCTGTATTTCCACGTGCAGAATTCTGACTCTGTGTAATAGCTTGCAGGTTAGATAACCGATTATTTTTGGGATCCCCATCAATGTGATCAACTACAAGTCCATTTTTAACGACTCCACGAAAACATTCGTGTATGAATATATGTGATAAATAATTTTTATTTCCAGCACGGAATCTAAAATAACCTTTATTATTAATACTACCAACTGGGTTTTTTGATTTACAGTGCCTGATTACACCTTCTCGAGACGCCACATAATTTTTAATTATGGGATGCGCCACAAATTCGTGTTTCTCATAGTACGCAATTTTCAATTTTCTTATAATGTCATTGTCGATCATTTTATCATGAGTCTGATTTGTTTGATTCATTATATATATATTACATTTGTTTAAATCATTATTTGTTTGATTCATTATATAATCATTGTCAATATCATTATTTTGAATCTGATTATTTGTTTGATTCATTATATATAAATTACATTTGTTTAAATCATTATTTGTTTGATTCATTATATATAAATTACATTTGTTTAAATCATTATTTGTTTGATTCATTATATATAAATTACATTTGTTTAAATCATTATTTGTTTGATTCATTATATAATCATTGTCAATATCATTATTTGTCTGATTCATTTTATATACATAATATTATTTGTTTAAATCGTTTTTAGAGAATCTGGTCAATAATCTTCTGCTGATTTTATAGGAGATTCGCCCGACGTTTCTTATCGTAATATCGTTTTAATTCCCTGTATTTTTTTCCGCCGCATTTTAAACACAGCTGAGTTTTTCCTCTTACTCCAATACCGCATTGAATACATGGTATTGGTCCTGTACTCCCATTTTTGATGCTTTGCATATGATATCCGCAATATTCGTTTACACACGATTTATTACAAGAAATAGTATGTCCAATTTTAAGCCAGGCACATTTGTTCTTTGTTTCAATCATTATTATATACTAAAATTTCAATTTGAATATTTGCCTTAATTATAATGGATAATAAATTATCAGCAATTGAACCTTCCGCAGTCTCAGCGGGACCTAGATTTGATCTTGACAGACTATCAGAATATAAATTTAGTACTTTGATGCAAGATATAGCTTTAACAAATGAGGATATAACCGAACGTATCCGTGAAGCAAAGAAGGAATTTCGTAATAGTGGTGCTGCTCATGTATGGTCAACATTCAGAGTTGGAAATGTTACTAATATGATGAATGACGAACGAGGAAAGGCGATTATTAATCACCTTGATGATCAAAAATATTTTATTTTAATAAAATTTATTGTAAATACAGAAGAAGATACTTGGATTATTCGTGACAAGCGTGATCCAGTCCGCATACAGTCGGGAAATAATATTGTTCTTTTGAGTAATAAATCTAAGCCCGGAATACTAACCGGTGTTGACAAACCGTATTATGAACGCGCATATCCAGTTACTGCGGTTGTATATGCAATATATCCGCTGAATAATAAACCTGACGTTGGGGATCTCAAACCGATGAGACTGTCAGAGTCAAGAATAAACTGTGTAGCTGAACGAATTACAGAACATTTCATAAACGCGATACGTGGTAATGGTTTAACAGATTTACGACGTAAAAAAATAAATACGTGGGCAGAATCAGTTAAAGATACCGGAGCATCTATTAAAGATGTTGCTGAGTTGGGAAAGCTATTAAAATTTCCAATAACAGTAAAGACGTTAACCGGAGCGATTTTATATAAATCGAAATATGAATCAAGAGGAGCTTCGATAGATATTATTGATCATAATGCACATGCATGGACTAATGCTGTAACAATATTTCCACGAGACAGAACGGTTAAATTTTATAATGGTCATATATTTGATTTTATCAAAAATATCAGTAAAAGTGACCCTGTATCTGTTTGGTTATTTCAAAGTTCAGAATATGATTATTACGATCAGTTTGTACGGCCTAATGGAGATATTTATCGTACAGAATTTTTTAATGTAGAAATGGAACATCTTGCGCTGAAATATACTTCTGACTATGTCAAAGTTAGACAATTATTAAACAATTGTTTTACTGTTCCATCTGTAGCGGCTCACTTTGCTCAGGAGAAAAATGTATAGAAACCAACACGATCGGAATTTCTTGAAGATATCCATAAAAGCTGCGTAGAATATGGACACGGTGGATTATGGAATACTAAATATGATTATAACGACGTTATATCCGTTGATATGGTAGCATGTTATCCTGGGAGTTTTCTTGGATACGGAGAATGTTCTGAATACTTTAAGAGATTTGGACATCCATCACACGAAATGGCCAGAGTTGCGATAAACGGACATTTACCAGATTTTGACTTAACCGGATTTGCTCATGTAGAATCATTCAAGTTTGCAGAATATCTCCATTCGATTACTTATGCTTGGTTTCGAAGACATTTTTCAGAAAAATGTTGGGTTCCAATAGTACTATTGCGATATATACTTGATGCTGGAATTTTAGTATCTTTACAGGTGAGTGAAGCAATTATATCGTATCGGTCACAGAAGCAAGTTTGGTTACCAAAACCGGATAGATTTAATATTGATGATGCCAGGAAAGAATTTCCTGATCTCAACGAAGATGACATTAATAATATACGTAAATGCGATGAGAAACTTACAAAAGATCTTGGTAGAAAGATAATTGGTAAATTTACTCAAGGAGGAGCATATGATCATAAAAGACACTGTACAAGATTGATTATGGACGATGCTAAACTCGATTTTATAATCGCTGATACAACGAAAAAAAAAACACATTTATAAATCGGAGTAATGCTTATTTATCAGACGGAACCAAAGTAGGCACAATTGTGAGCTATCTTGATGGTGACTCACCGCAATTTACTCATTTAAGATCACCGATGTTGGCATATGTTTCTATAAATCTACTGTCTATGATAAATAGATTTTCTCGTTACGCTGTGAGAGTCGCTACAGATTCGTTTTATATAAATAAAAAATATACGGATTTGTTAAAACCGCTACTCGGTAATGGTGAATGGGGAACATGGAGAATAAAACAAGAAAATATACTTAGCTATTCTGAATCTGCCGACGTTGAAATTAAGGAAATATATTACAAAAATAATAATCAAGTATCAAAGTCATCAGCACCATCTGTATATGATCCTGTGGCTAGACATAAAACTGTTTATCTTAACGGATGCGGTGGTTCAGGTAAAACAACACGTGTGATTAAATTATTCATGAATAATAATTCAGATATGATTGTTTTAACACCGACACATAAACTCGCCAGAGAAATAAAAGAACGAGGAGTAAAATCATGTACATATCATAGTTTCTTTAGATGGTGTGGAGACACATGGACTCCTGAACGAATGGGTGAGAAATATATACCTAAATATATTATCTGGGACGAGGTAGACACGGTGTCGTTAGAAATATTAAAAACATTTCTTGATTGGTTATTAACAAAGAATACTGCTGTAATAATGTGTGGCGATCATGGTCAACCACCACCCTTTATTGGACAGTCTCCACATGAATGGCTGAAGAATAACGTAGATTATTATGAAGAAATAAATGATGACCATAGAGCTATTGATGAACCGCTGAAGGAACTTAAAAGATTAATCAGACTACAGCCAGATAAAATACAATGTGAAATAATGCGAGGAGTAATTCCAGAGACTACAATGAATGATTTTCTGAGTTTATGGAATCCCGCTGATTTAATAGTTGCAAGTAGAAAGATAGTTCGTGATGAGCTACAGGAGAAATTATTTCTGTTACATAAAGAAAAGTTTTCAGATCTACCTGTACCATTATGTTATCGCCTAGCAGATACTCGACAACAGAATATTGAAGTTGAAATTCCTGGTGGTGGAATACAAAATCTTGTCTTGAATGATATTGTTTTAGTCGATATTAATATTGTTGAGAATGCGCTGAGTATGAATAAATCACCGTGGACGCTAGGATACGCTATAACGATCCATTCTTCACAGGGGTTAACTATTTCTGATACAAATATCTGGATTATAGATGATCGGATCGAATGGTCAAATTTAGTCTATCTCGCAGTTTCTCGAGTCAGAAGAATATATCAACTACATAGGGTTATTAAGAATTTTACAGAAAATAATAATCAAACTGTTAGTAATGACGTAATAATAAAAACTATCTGGTTATAAGCAATGTGACAAAAAAAAATAATCGTGACTTTGATATTGATACTGAATTTATTATAACACTAAAACAACGACAGAATAATCATTGTGCAAGCTGTAACTGTAATATGTTATGGCAATATTCGAATAATAATCCAAGACAATTTAACGTAGACAGAATTAATAGTGATTTTGGTCATACACGTAGTAATGTGATGCTAACCTGTCTTGAATGCAATCGACGTAGAGGTTCTGGTTATGTAATTGTATGTGGTGGCAATTGTGTGTCTTTAGGAATTACTTGTAATTGTTCACGTACAAATCCACGTTGAGGAGCTGTAGAATCTAGTCTGTAGATTGCAGGTCTACCCGTGGATCTAACCACGCTAGAAATTGTATGTGTAGTCACGCTCCAGATAGGATCAGTTGCTCTTTTTTTTACCACCTTCAAGTTCACCAGGTTCATATAAATATCTTACAGTTACATTACCTAATACTGGTTGAGAGAAAGATTCACGGCGTTGTATTTGTACATATTTTTTTGTAATCGCATTAGAAGGTTTCATGGAAGTTGAACGAGTAATTTCATTATTTAACGCAGCTATCACACCTGGTAATCTTGCAACCCATTCACGAGATCTCTCACCGGACTTAAAGTCAGTAGATATTTCCTTTGCATATTGGTATCCAAATAACCGCTTAGCAAGTGTTCGATTAAATCGTTCAACGATTGCCTGATCACGATGAATTTCAGTACGTCCTGGTCTGATTTTAACATTATGCTTTTTCATCAACGATAATACTGCACTAAGAAATTCTTTACCAGGATCAACTTGTAATAATTGTTGCCATCGTAGACCACCACGTTGATAAATTCGCTCAAACGCAGATGCAACTTCAGATGCTATCTTTGTTGATAATGGTTCCGCTTCTTTATATCTACTTGCAACATCAACGACAGTTAATGCGTATTTGTACGTGCGTGATTGACGTCTACCAATTTTAATGGTGTCATGTGGTAAAAATAAAATATCTGCTTGATGAGCTTCATTAGGGACGCTGACATCAAAATGTGCGTACTGAATTTTTTTAGGTGGTGGTAGATAAATCTGCCATATTGCTTGTTTTGATAACCACGCTGCAGCATCAGAACGTGAGACTTTTGCTGCTTCAGATAATTTAGTAATCGCTGATCTACCTCTCCAATATCCTCTTGGGCTATAATAAACAGACTCCATTATAATAGTTATATAATTAATTACCAGCCCCTAACATTATTTTACCTTTCATGGCAGCTTTTACTAGAAAACTAGCGAGTTTTTCTCTGACAGATTTATTTGGTATAGAATTTAATGCATGAATCAATTTTACATCTGCGAGATGCCGTTGTTGTAAATCTTTACTTTTATACGCAACGTCATGAACATGACACGCTTGATCAATCTTATTTATTGGATACTCTCCTGGTCTTGGTTGATTTTGATCATCAAGTCGGATATCAAGTCGAGTTCCGGGACCACAATAATTATATCCAGGAAGATGTTTCTCACCGCTGTATTTAGCCCATGGAGTTTCTGGTAATTTCCTTAATGAAGCGGCGCTATCTCCACCTGTCTTTGTTTTCACAAATTTGTATTTTTTTTGTACCACACTTTACACTCTTGCCTGTAATTGAACGTCTTTTATTCTTCGTTGTTATCGTTGTTAATTCAGCAGTGGGTGTAGGAATTTTACACCAAACACAATATAGACTCATATTATTTACTATATGGATATAATTGACTTTTCTGCGACACAAAAACAGGAACCAGTAAAACACCATCCAGCGCTACCGAATTCTATCAGAATGATTATAATAGGCCCATCTGGATCAGGCAAAACACAATTATTTCTTAATCTAATAATGAGATGGCTGAAGTGGGATAAATTATATTTGGTAGCACCATCTGTAGATGATCAACGGTGTTATGAAGTACTTAAAGATTTTAATGAAAATGCAAAATTGCTGAATGAAGACGGTAATGATGTTGTTGACTTTATTACGGACATCGATGAAGCCCCATCTGTAGATGACCTAGATGGATTTATTAATAATTTAGTGGTGTACGATGACGTTATGCTGGACAGACAATCAAATCCAGCTAGAATATTTTCTCGAGGTAGACATAAAAATACAGACGTTATTTACGTTACTCAGCGATATACACAAATACCTAAAGTGATCAGAGATAACTGCAATATTTTAGTCGTGTTTAATGGAGTAGATAATTATACTTTACAGAATATTTATTATACCTGGTGTTCAGGGGATATGGATATGATCAAATTTAAAAACTTATTTTCAAAAGCACAAGCTGTTCCGTTCGGATTTATTACAATAAATTTACATGACCCAAAATCCAGATATCGTATAGGTCTGGATAAAATCTTTGGTTAATTATAGCAGCAGGCAGGGTGAACCAACCAAAATTGTGTGTCCATCTCAGAAAAATAATTCATTTACATTTATTTGTCGGTGCTTTTTGACATTTTGTAAAAGATTTTGTTTTTGACATCGGCCTTTTTCGACTATTGGTCTGTTCGACCTCTATTTTGTGGCCGACTTAAAAAAAATTGATTTACATTTATTTGTCGACGCTTTTCGACGCTTTTGTTTGTAAAAGACCTTTGTTTTTGACATTTCGGCCTTTTTCGACTATTGATCTGTTCGCCCTGCCTGATATTGTTAGTTAAACGTTGTTGAAAATAATGATTTCTTTACCTTGTGCACTGAGCGTGGTGTGTAGTCTGTCCAGTCTGTAGTCAGTTTTCCTTTGTTCTGGGGAAAGGCCCCCTGCTGCTGCAGCAGTGAGCTTGCAATGATGGTTGTTAATTTAGTCTTGGAATCTCGATTTCGGCGATATCTTCTTCCAAATCCTGTGTGTGAATCTCTTTTCATATGTTTTGTCGTATTTCGGGTCTCCCTTGAAGTCCTAATTCGATGTATTTTGTAAATCTCGGTAGCAGCGTGGTGCACGTCCGTCCTCTCTGGCGCCCATCTTGTTTGTTGATGAATGTGAATGAAGCTGACTGACTAATGGATTATAGTCGCATATGCACAAGTGCTTGCGCGACTGGTTGTGGCTCCGGACTGGGCGATTAGCCCCCTAGTGGGGCACTTAGCCCGGGGCTGGGCTTTTCTGCATATAGGAGGTATGAGCATGGTACCATCACAGCCTCCTTTTATCCACAGTAGTTCCTTCAGTCTGAGGACGAGGAAAGGCGGAAGGGAGCGAGGAAGACAGCAGCGCCGAAACGCCACAGCAAGGAACCGGAGACAACACCCAGGGCACCCCCCACCCCAGCAGCCACGCGCACCGGCCCAACGCCAAGATCGGGCTTTTGTGCCAAATCTAGTCCAGTTTGTCGAGTGGACAACCCTATACCAATGTTGTGTTGGTCACCTGTGCAATTGTTCATGGTTTTCGGAGTTGTGAATTTTGGATGTTTATGGTGAGTTGGAATTTTGTGTACATCCCCCAGGCTTTTATGCACTAAAAGAGTGTGTTTAATTAGCCCATGCAGGTCCTGAGACAAAATAATCTCAAACGACCCGCATGTGTGGCTTTCTTGAGTGGGAATGGACCCAACACGCACTCAAGTTTTAAAATCTAAATTTTCAGTCTGTCAAAAGACAGTGTTACCAGGTGTCATCCCAAGGAAAATGAGACGTCAGTCGCTATTGGTCACGACTATGACGTCACATCGGGACACCTGATGCTTTAGATGGGTTGAAATTGTTCCACATTTCCGTCACGATACGAATGACCGAGAGAGGCAGGGAGGCAAGGGACCTGGCAGGAGGCGCAAGCGCGACAGAGCCTGGAAACGCGAGCTCGTACTTTATCAAATTAAGTCCAGTTATTATAATGGACAGTTAATAATAAACCAATATTATGTTAGCCACCTGTGTAATTAACCAAATCAGACAAGTCAAAAAATTTCATAAATAATTCCTTAATCAGAATTTAGTGTACAAAGTGTACATAGAAATACCTAAAATATGCCAATCAGCTAAGTCGAAATGATTCATACATGTTTTGTATCACGCATAAATAAACCCAGAATAAATTTTGATAGCCGTAGCAAAAGGATCAAATCTGAGCCACAATATAAAGATATATTCAAAAACGGTTTTCAAGCCAAAATGAAAACCACATACATTCACCCAGGCAATTGTGATGCTTGCTCGACCTTATCATATCGAGTCCAAGGGCGTCCAGGAACTTCCAGAATGTGGTCAGGACTGGAATTGAGGCCGGCTTATTCTCCCTCTATTGGCAGCAACACGTTGCGTCATTTTTGGGCACTCGTTGCACTGTGCAATTTCTTCAAGTAGAGACTGCCATTTCCCCTTCCAGCGATGATAATTGTTAGTCAAGTATGTTCAACTGTCCCCAAAGGTGAAGATGCTGGCATGGTCCTGTTGGATAAACTGGGCTACTAGTACACCAGTCGCTGTTTTAATTAACTACTGTAACTTTTGACAGTGCTATCTTCAATGATGACGGTATGAAATTACGATGGGTGGGTAGGTGGGTCTCTGCCGACAGCCATCACATACCAAAGGTCACACTTCTTTTTCTTCTATTTTGTTAGATAGTCGTGGCCCATGTGCAGCACGTTTTTCCCCGCTCCTGTATATACTGGATTTAATGAGTGGGGATGGACCCAACATACACTCATTTGGATGGTATTTACTGACTTACAGGTGTCTACCACAGTAGAATGAGACGTCAGTCGTGATTGGACACAACTCTTATGACGTCATCTCGGTGCACACTCTTCGGGGCACCTGACTGAATGTCCGGTCGAGGGAGGGATGCTGAAGGAAAAGGATTCGTTTTTTAACATCCTGAGTCATTTTTGTTCCCATTATTCCGAAAATTAACAATGTCGTCTTGCCGCAGTTTTAAATAATGATACTCTGTGCTATTGAAATCGAGTATATAGTTGAGACGAAGTGGGATAGATTATGAGATTTGGAGTTATTTATTTAGACGATAATATCTGGATTTTAGTTAAGTCTGATTGTAGTATTTTCCGCATTGTGCGGTGGTCCTGATGACTGGGGTTTAGTCACATTATAGATGTAGTTGGGGGTCTTATGACCTATATCTAGTTAGAGTGCCGAATTGTGAAGCGGGGCCAGATGGTCTTGGGTTTTTGACCACCTTTTAATCTTAATTGGGGTCCTTAGTAATTGCCTAGTGTGATATTGTTGGAATCGTTGCCACATTGTGCGGCTGGGCCTAATGGCTTGGGCTTTTAGCCACCTTATATATGCTAATTTGATGGACAGTTTGATGGGTTGAAGTAACTTTACAGTTCCTTCCGCATTTCGTCTTAGTGGTAGAATAGAGGATAGTAGAGGTATTACAGAAGTTGTTAGTTCTTTTCTAGGTGTTTAATTATATTTAGTCACTTGTTTTTATTAACATTGCTTATGATAATGGTTTATAATAGGATTCATTCAGTTGGTTAATTCTACTGCATTGCTAATTTATGGAACTTATGGTCCTGTATGTATCAGGTTTCTGATTGGGTCATGAGTCAGACATATAAAGACAGGAGGAACTAGTCCAACAAGTGTCGGGTCTAGGTACACGCACAGGCGTAACCAAGCCCTATGCGACCTGAATCCCCGCGCCGTTCACACGTGGGACCGTTCCGTCTGTGTGTTCACAAGGTCTGTTCATCATGATATTTCGTTCCAAGTATTAATGCATTGCATGGATATTGTTAACTAGTTGCATTGTTTGTGGGAACCTGCTATGGGCGATTGATGGTTTGGAAAGATAATGATAGCACTAATATGGTATTCTAGCAGCAGAGAAGGCTATTTTAATCGAGAACGAAAAAGCTACAATAAGTTTCAATATGTTTTGTTTTGTATAAGTGGTAATAGGACCCAAAACAGGCGCTAGGGAAAACAGACTAGCGAACACCTGGGTGGAATCCTGCGTACAAGAAGCCTATGTTGAACAAAGACTTTCCACTATAAGCCCTCTCTTCACTTTCCTCTTATTCCACCCTCACCTTTACTAACACAAGGGGCATAAAACAGGTGCTAGGGAAAATACACTAGCAACACCTGGGTGGAATCCTGGAAACAACAAGCCTGTGTTGCCCACAGATTTTCCACCAAGAATCCCCTTCCCCCCACCCCCCATCTCTACTCTCACCCCCTACTTTTATATACAAGGGAGGCACTTCCATTGGCAATAGAAGGCCTCATTCGATAACACCATCGTACAAAACTACCCTGATCCTTTAGTCCCTCCGCCATAAAAAACAGCAATTAATACTAACAATGCGTGACCCCCCCAAAAAAAACCCCAACAAGAACACAGGGTTGCTGACACCCGGCTGATTGGTATAATTTCGCCATTAAAAGTACGCTTAGTACACAAAATTCCAACTTCACAAGGATAAAATAGGCAATCTTCAACTCAGAAACTTAGAGCAATTGCACAGGTGGCCCACACAATATTGGGATAGGGAACGTCCACTAGCACAACTGGACAGAATTTGACATAGAATCACGTCGGTCCGGGCCCTTTGGAGCGTACATGGCATCAGCGTTTAGCGTCCCCCGCCGGGTCCCCTTCCTCCTTTCCACCTCCTGACATACAATTAAAAAGTACGACTATCGTACATAAAGCTTTTTTTTTGCGGCATCATTCCTGAAACACCGACCAATTAAAAAGCTCAACAACTGAGCATTAACGAGTCGCAAAAGTTCTTAGTTAGAATAGGCGACTTTAATCCTTCTTAGTCAGTCAGTCATTGTTAGTTTTTATGTAAGGGAATGTTTTCCTTCACGTCCGCACTTCAAGCATATAACCAGACTTAAAGAAAAAATATAGCGCCCCATAAACATACCCTGTCAGGTAAAAACACCAAATTAAAATACTGTAATAATAATTAACAAAAATCTTCATGGGTGACTCTGAAAACGGACCTGAACATTCAGCAGAGATACCCACGCGGAGTAAAAACGACAATAAAAAGGGTTAAAAATAAATTTCCTTAGGATTAAAAACACTACCAAAATAAGAAATAACACCTAAAAACTAAGATAACAGAAAGCAAAATATAATGCTCCATAAAAATACCCTGTCAGGAATAAGCACCAAATCAAAACTATATTCTTTAAATAAAGCAAGTTAATATAAAAGCTAGTAGCCCAAAATCTGCATGGGTGACTCTGAAAACATCGATATCGTACCTGAACATTCAACAGAGACGCCCACGCGGAGAAAAACATCAATAAATAGGGATCAAATAAATTTCCTTAGGATTAAAACACTCTACCAAAATAAGACACAACTCCTAAAAACAAAGATAACATAAAGCAAAAACACCTATAGATGACCAAGCCATCACTGCCACAAATACTAACACTCTCTGGCTCCAACCCTCAAACTCCCTCACTCTAACAAAATAATTTTGTTTTCTTTAAATGCTCTTCTTATATCACTATCTTCGATTATTTTACCTACAGACAAACACACACACACACACACACACACACACACACACACACACACACACACACACACACACACACACACACACACACACACGCACACTATCTTACAGGGCAGGGAAGCGAAGTGTTTATAGGCACACTTCTATTTTTACCTACATACAATCACAAATACACAAAGTTTTGGCAATTTGACTACTATATTTTTTCTGGATTGTTGGGTAGCCCTGAAAAGGGCTGTTTTATTGGGGTTACGGCAACCTCTTATCGGTTAAGATTGCGTCCCCGTCTGGCTGCAGGCTTTCCGACTGGATAGGATCTGCTTCTGCGGAAGGAGATGGAGAACTCTTTCGTGTCCACACGGTAGTCCATAAAGCCTCTGTCTGGCTCCTGATATTGCTGCTGCTGCTGTCTGCTGTTTTTGAAGTCTATACTTCTCGCTCCACTCTTCTTGCTTCTTATTGATTTCGTCTTTAAACACCTCTTCTATCAGGTCTTGGGCCACTTTTAACATCATGACATTCTTTATCTCTTTAGGCTTGGGTATCAGGTTTTGCCTGACACGATGCAAATTCAGGTGGGATTCGTTCAGCTTTACTAGTCTTGAACACATCTTCATAGGTTGACGAGTCAACATCGGATGGTCAGACTGGAGACCGCCCCGCTTGATATGGCTCATGCGCGGACGAGATAGAAAATATCCCAACGGTTTTTAGGGTCGAAACGCTAAAGCGTATCTCATGGTGAGGGATAGAGAGAAGTCAAAGAGTATATATTCACAGTGTTCATTTGTAAAACAAACCACCAACACTTTTTTCAAACGAGAACATTTTTATTTAACTAACAGTTAACCAACACATAATATAAAAAATTATTTCAAGCAAACTATTTTTGACAAGGTTGACAACGTTGTGAAGTTAAGTTAGACTTCCACTGATGGAGGTCATTTGGCCATTGATGTACATTACATTTCATAGCTAAAGACAAGAGATATCCATAATGGTCACAAAACGATCGATCTACTTTCTCATCGTTT
>JAECUM010017738.1:0-42543 GCA_016617855.1 Megalonaias nervosa
TATCAACAGTTAGTCTAGTTCCGTGCTCTTTTGACTCCCAATTCAGCAGGATATAACACCATACCACTCCAGGAACCAGACTCATCAAGAAAACAAATAGCAGTGATGTAATACACAGATGTTTTCGTGTACACGTAGTGGTTGTTGAAACCAGATGGAACAATCTTTCACATGTTGGACATTTTGAAAATAAATGTTATCTAAAAGAATAACGAACAACTTCATTAGAAAAAGCGCGTTATTAAAAGTTATTATCGTCATGAATGTAAAATGTGGATTCAGTCATTAAACAGCGAAGTTCCCTGACCCCAAACCACCCCCCCATCTGTTTTCTCAATGTCCAAGCAATTTTTTTTTTCAATTTTTGGAGGTCCCTCGGTAACTCGCGCCCTCGCTTATAGTGCAGTCTATGTTTGTGGACCCCATTGTGCGCGAGTTATCGAGGGAGTGGTGTAGTTTGACGCCATTTGTTAGATGAATTACCTACAGTGTTTTTTCAAGCTTTGTTCTTGCTTCTTTTCTCGGGATAAAATTTGAAGGGGTGGAGTACATGTAAACCGTAGTGACACATTGTAAAAGACACAAAAAATAACCATCTGCATTATTTGCTTTGTGCTCAGCTGCCAACAAGTAGACAACTAAGTCATCCTACGGTGATGCTTGAAGCTTCCCATTGATCAAGATTTTATTTCATGCTTTCATAGAGCTGTAAGCAAGCAGATTATAAAGAATTAAAGAATGTATATCTTTTCCCTGCACAAAGTCAGTGAAGGTAATTATGACTGACAATCTGATATAAATGCCAGTATAAAAGTACAGGCTGTAGGAACCGCTTGAATTGTAAATAATAACGACAACATTGGCATTTAATACCAATAATGTGCGTGATAGTTAGCTGTTTGGGCTGGAAAATGAACAAGCTAAGAGAATAGTCACACTGCTTACATCCGAAGTAAAAGATTAGTTTCAAAGTGACAAAATGAAAAATAAAATTTTATTTTGTTAACAGCTGTGCAGAACGTTAAAAAACACACTAATAATATAACTACTGTATAAATACTGTCATTTCAGTTTGAATGTATCTGTGATATTACTGTATGTGTAAGTACTGTTATTTCAGTTTGAATTTATCTGTGATATTACTGTATGTGTAAGTACTGTTATTTCAGTTTGAATGTATCTGTGATATTACTGTATGTGTAAGTACTGTTATTTCAGTTTGAATGTATCTGTGATATTACTGTATGTGTAAGTACTGTTATTTCAGTTTGAATTTATCTGTGATATTACTGTATGTGTAAGTACTGTTATTTCACTTTGAATGTATCTGTGATAGTAATAATTAATCAAGGAATAGGCAGTCCCTCTGAAAGTGCAAAGGACATCATGACCTCAACATTGAGAAGCTACTGTTACCACTGTGACAACAGCATGTACTTGTGCTATTTAATGGTTTCATCTTTTTTTAAAGTAATGAAATGACTGCCCCTTTTCCATAAATTTTTAAATCTGTACTCAAACAGATAGTTTATGAGCCATTCAACATAATTTATGCAATATAATATGTACATCATCATAGACATAGATATGCCTTTTGTGTATTTTAAACCTAGATACGCCTTTTGTGTATTTTAATATGTACATCATCATAGAAATAGATATGCCTTTTGTGTATTTTAATATGTACATCATCATAGACCTAGATATGCCTTTTGTGTATTTTAATATGTACATCATCATAGACCTAGATATGCCTTTTGTGCATTGTAATATGTACATCATCATAGACCTAGATATTCCTTTTGTGTATGGACCTAGATGTACCTTTTGTGTACTTTAATATGTACATCATCATAGACCTAGATATGCCTTTTGTGTATTTTAATACAGTGTGACCCCGCTATAGCATGCTCCATTATAACACAAATTCGGATATAACACAGTCGTGGTGTGGCTCCCAAAATTTCATATACATGTATTTTTCTCGTACACGAAAAAAAATTCTTTCTTAAAAGTACAAAAAAAACCCCCAAAAATGTGTATTATCATTTAGGGAAGAGATCACGCATGAATAATACAAGACGATCGTGGCGTGGCTCCTGGAATTTTATATGCATTTTTCTCATACACAAAAAAATAATGTTTTCTTCTTAAAAGTACAAAAAATAACATGTAAAAAGTTTATTCAGGAATCGCGCTGGGCTTCACCAATGTCGCAAATTGCAATAATTTTTTTTCCTTATTGGCGGCAAAATACACCATTGTTGGCTGTTTAAACCTATATATACACAACCATCGGTTTGGAGTGGAGAAATTCAGAGGCCCCATGAAAGGAAGCCGCAAAGTCGATATAAAATGCACTGAAATTTATCTATCGTTACATAAACAAATTCTTTGTCCATATTGACAAATCATCTTCACAGCGCATTGTTATATCATAATCCACTTATGTTGACATCTAGCATGAGTACTGTATGTTTTGAGATATCCACGTTTTTTTTCAAATTTACATTCTGGTAGTGGAGATCAACCGGACAAGGCATTATCTCATAATCTATCTTTCGTCGAATTTTCGGCCGAAGGAAGTCAGTACCGAACTTAAATAAAAGCAATGGAATCTGATGGATTGTTTCATTTTCCAATGTGCCTGGAACACTTTTACTGTGCTGTGAAAGTTTCCTTTTCACAGGAAAAAAGTTTATGCTTACGAACTCTACCAACGGCGCTTAAGACGCAAACTTTTACCTACTTGGGACGTACTGAAAAGTAAACGTGCTTCATCATTTGTTACATGATTGTGCTATTTTTCTCAACTGAATTCAGACCTATATGACCTGTAACAAAATTATTGAATATTTTAAATCTGTGTGTACATATTTTCGATGGAATATTACTTATATTGTGGATTCAATGTATGTGACGTGATTTGCGGGTGAGTACACGGTGTTGATACTTTATTCATTTCTATACATTAGACATGTATATATGAACAGTATACACATATATGTACCAATCCATGGTTCTCTCAATAAAGTAAAATATTATATAATTATATATGCCTTCTCTGTTTTCACTACAGGTATATTTCTCATTTAATATGCATCAATTTAAGACGATAATTGTACCAATGAAGCACGTATTTTGCTCCCGCATTTATTACCTACCCACCCACCCCACACATTTTTTCGGGTACATGCATCATTTTCTTCAGCTGTCCTGGTTGTTTATAACACGGTTCGGTCTATAACACGGTTCGGTTCTATGGCTCCCAACTACCGTGTTATAGCGGGGTCACATTATATATATCATCATAGACCTAGATATGCCTTTTATGTATTTTAAACCTAGATATGCTTTTTGTGTATTTTAATATGTACATCATTATAGATCTAGATATGCCTTTTGTGTATTTTAATATGTACATCATCATAGACTTAGATATGTGCAATGTTGTCCCTCTTGGTAAAGAGGGATGGTTAATTAGATTTGGCTGTCGTTATTTAGAGGATGACCTCCCTCGATTTTATTGCCCGGTGAGAGTGGATAGATAGAACATCAACAGAGAACTGAGCAAGACTGTTGAGAAGAAATAACACAATACGAGCCCCCTTTAGACAAGAAAATAAAACATTTAATCAATAACAAAAAAAACCCTAATAATGTCAGGTTCAATTCAAACAATTTTACGTTAACAGAATTTCAATAGCAGTGTTCTATTTTGGATTTGCTCATCATGGTAATGAGTGGGGAAACGAATACAATGTCCACACCTGATTTGCATCACCTAACGTCGCTTTCTGTCTTTGTCTCTGGTATCACACATCTCCCCACCTTCACGTGTATACGTTGATCTTCTTTGATCTTTCTATTCTGAATGCTTCATCTCTTTTCCAGACTCCCGTCTTTGGACTGTCCCCATCTGTTCCTGGGAGCTGTTTCCTTGAATGACAAGATTACCACTAAATCTCTATATGTAACATCTTCTATGCATATATCAAAATTCTCTCACTTTCGTTACTCAGAAAGCATAAACCAGCAATCCAAACACTGCATAAATTCTGACATAATGTGACCTTAACAATTAATGGTCCTTACAAATTTAGACTGTATTTCAAGTAAGGTATAATCGTTATCTCTAGTTAAAAATGCCCCTGTAAGATACATCCAGGTCTGACCTAATTTGATAGATCATCACTCTCGCTTCCAGCGACTGACCATAAATTAACATGTGAGCGGTGTATCTAACTTTCCCGTATCTCTCTACATATGCTACCACATGACTCCTTAGATATCCAGTCTAGTCAGTTCCACTCAGTAAGATACATGCTCAATTACTATTGCATAAGATTCACTAACTTCTAGCTCGTAGCAATCCCTAACCTACAAGATTCTTTAAACATTACAAAATCATATATAAATATGTAATTATTGTTAACTCACAATAATGATTATCGTCCTAACAGACAAAGGAAGTTAATTCATATAACCCTATGAAATCTTACACCTCTGAAAATTTGGATCGCATGCAATCAGTCAGTTCTATAAATAAACTAGTAACTGTAAAATTAAAGAAATAAATTGCATAACAACTCTAGCATATCAACAGATTTCCGTGAAATCGAATAACGATACATAGTATGAATCCTAGTCATACCAAACACATTTGCATAAACAAGACAAATAAAATAAAAAATTACATGAAAATTAAAATTGTGTACCTTAATGTTGTTCTTTTCTGAAATTGTGCGTCCTAGCACTCAAGCCTGTCTTTTCTTACAAGACAGCCACCTAGTCCCTTTTACTTGTTTAATGAGGAAAGCACTATTCTTTAGTTTTCCCCGGAGCCAATCTTGTCCCTCTTGCAGGAAATCTTGACTAAAATATTCGACCAAGGACGTTACTTTTAAATTCACATTACTTCCGAGGTGTATGCCTTAATTTAAACTGACCAATGTTAATCAGCGGTTCCTAATTTTTCCCCAAGATAATTATTTCTTTCGTCAGATTTTGACAGCCGAAAATCTGAGAAATACGATGTATATCAACATCCCTTTGAAAATGACTATTTGACATGGGATTCCTATCAAGCGGTTATGGTCAGTGGTTCTAATGTTTACTTTCTCAGGACAGCGTTGCAATGCCTGGGTCAATTCTAAATGAGCTGTAGATGCTGGCCTTTAAAGTTTAACACTGACGTGAAGAAAAGGTCAAAGTGATCCTTCACAAAGACCTTGCTGGCTTGACTGTAATAAAATTTTAATGCACAATGAATTCAGTTTTATGGTTCCATACTTATTCGAAATTCAACACATTACAATATGCCTTTTGTATATTTTAATATGTACATCATCATAGAAATAGATATGCCTTTTGTGTATTTTAATACGTACATCATCATAGACTTAGATATCCCTTTTGTGTATTTTAATATGTACATCATCATAGACCTAGGTATGCCTTTGCGTATTTTAATATGTACATCATCATAGACCTAGATATCCCTTTTGTGTATTTTAATATGTACATCATCATAGACATAGATATCCCTTTTGCGCATTTGTCTCATCTTCTCCATTTGAGATAGAGTTATGGTCCTTGAAAAGTAACACTTTATATCTTCATACGGCATGTTGATTGTAACCAGCATAGTTTTAAAAAAACATTCGATGTATTTTAATGTAGTTGTATCTTCTAAATTAAATGGGATCAATTAAAACAAACTGATATGGCTGGAAAGCCAGGATATTGAGCCAAGACTTGATAGACTTTTTACAAAGACAAAAATGATTGGGTCGAATTAAACTTAAAATCATGAAATAATTCAAGTAAGCATGACAAGATGTTATTCTGTTTGTGATATCTTGATATAGATTATCTGGGAATACACATTGTTCAGAGTGAACATTGCTGATTTTGTTTGGATCGGTACTATTTTAAACAACTTTGCTTAGTTCTTTGATATCATTGTATTTCAAATGGGCTTCATACATGCATGTATGTTTATTATATCTGTTATTTTGTGCTTTAGAATTGCCCAGATGTGCAACACATGGTGTGCCATTATTTATTCGCTTAACAGCATATGTAAATAGTGCCTTGTTCTGAAGACGAGATATTTTACTAGCAAAAAAGGTGATATTACCCAGTTTGCTTATTTACAGATAAGTAATTAGATGTTAATTTATATAATTGTTCCTCAGATGCTTTAATCTACCCTCGTTGTTCATGGAGAAAGGATGTGTGATCAATCATTTGCTTTTTACATTACAGCATTGCCTGGAAAAATTTAACAAACAAACAAAAATTGGAAGGTGAAAAAAAAGTCCAATCAGAATGTAAAAAAAAAAATATTTAGAAAGGCAGCATGTACATTTATTGGACACCATGTCATGTTATAATTTGAGTATTGCTTATTGCTACCATCAATTGAATTAGTAGATACATCAAGTCCATGATATTGCCTTTCTCTGCATCAGACTAGACTACACTTTATTACACTTCTAAACTTTCCCAAGCCAACATACACATCATGTTTCATTAAATTGGTTCAACTTACTGAAAAATACTGCCCAACATCGGTCTTTTTAAGGTCAGGAATTAGAAAATTTACTTTTTTTTCCAAGAACTTGAAACTGACTTTAAAGATAGGGTTAGGGTATAAAAGTAGAATTGGCTGTGTCAATCTCTCTCAGGCTGGCAGTGAACAGACTTTTGAATTGGCTGTGTCACTCTCAGACTGGTAGTGAAGTTTCTGAACTGGCATCTGATTGGTAAATTATATGCTTGATTGCACGGACTATTCTAGAACTGAAAATTATGGGGTGCACCCCCCACCCCTCTGGTAAAATAAGGTGATTATCTAAAAATAGAAGTAATTACAGAAAAAAATAAAAGTGTAAGTTGCACATATGAGGACTTGTGATTGTGTATTTTTTAAGAATTAAACATGAATCACACAATGGTAGGCTTTCTAAACACCAGGTTTTAAAATTCTGTGTTTAATAATATTAGGATCGTATTAGCCCTTAAGAGTGAAAAACTCGGCAACTGTAGAAGTAGAGTTTATGACACAGATGAAATTCATTACCTGTTGACACTGTAAACTCAGAAATATTCATGGAAAGATATGTTTGTTGTATTAGAGTAAGCAGATGATATTTAGTCAGCACATGCTGTTTACCTTAACATCCAGTTGGCAATAAAAATTATCATGGAGGATTTAATTCTATGGATATTTGTTTTACCCACCACCCACCAATTTTCATACTGAAACATATGACAAATCCGCCGTGATCAATTTCTTATTTTACAAATATATATTCACTAAACCATACTCACATGCTTTGCTTTTCACTTCAGAAATTGAGTGCACTTTGTGGACTTATCTGGATTGCAGCAAGAGTGACATATGCTTTTGGCTACTACACCGGAGGTAATTTTAACTCTGCTGGTCTGTTGCCTTTCATTCATTTGTCTGTTAGCACAAGTTTGTTATTGCTTCCTTATTTTTGCACAAACATTCAACCTGGGGTTTTCACTGAAAGACTTATGATATCTAGTTGGTCCCAAATGAAAACGATGACAATCTGTCATCCAGTATGTTCACCACAGCAACCATCTCGAAAATCTTACTAGCACTACCATCCAGAATGGAAAGTCATATTGATACGGAGTTTTCAAGAGAAGACTTGTTATATTGTTTATCTGGTCCTAAATGAAAAATCAGAGCTCCGGTATGGTCACCACGATGGCCATCTTGAAAATCTTGCTGTTGCTAATCTTCCTGGTGGTCATATCGGCATAGAGTTTTCACAGATATACTTCCTGAGATGTCTGGTTGGTCCTGAAGGAAAATGATGCCCATCTGATGTCCGATATAGCTGCTACAGCAGCCATTTTGAACCTTTTGCAGTTGTTACACCTCTGAAACAGAAAGTCATATTGACATGGAGTTTTCACCAGAAGACTTCTTGTGATGTCTAGTAAATTCTAATTGAAGTTGGTGCCGCTTGCACCTCCAATAAGACAGCCACATTGGCTATCTAAAAAATATTGTTTTTGCTACTTCGGAATATATGGTTATATCACCATGGGGTTTATATTGAATAACATCTAATGATGTCTAGTTGGTCATAAATGAAAATGGTGCCAATCTGACATCCAGTATAAACACGATGGCATCCAGCTTGAAAATCTTGTTATTGTTGCGTCTTCAAAACTTAAAATCATACTAGTGTGGGATTTTCACCAGAAGGCTTCTTAAGATGCTGTATTGGTTCTGGATTAAGATGGTGTCAGTTTTGACATGGGAATTTGCATTGAAAGAGTTCTTGCAATGTCTAGTTGGTCATAAATGAAAAAGATGCAATCTGACCCTCGGTATAACAACCATCATGGTCATCTGGAAAATGCTGTCTCTGTTACTTCAAAATGGATGGCCATATCAATGTTGGGTTTCTCCAATAGACTTCTTATACATAGTGAGTCCTAAATTTTAATCCAATATGGCTGCTCTAATGGCCGTCATGAAAATCTTGTTTTCACTATTCCTGTTGAATTGACATTCATACTGACGTGGTTTTCATCAAAAGACTTCTAATGCTGTCTGCTTGGACCCAAATGAAAATGGTGCCAATCTGACATCCACAGTGGCCGCTCACAGCGTCTAATTTGAAGATCTTATTGCTGAAGTACATCTGAGATACTGTCAACTATCAGCAGGAAAAAGAAAGAAATGGTCTTATCTTGAATTCTTAATAATTCTTTTGGCTAATAGAACATCTGTTCCTTTGAGGGACGCTTGTTAGTTTACATAGCCATAGGACCATGTTATCTTATGGTATGGTCCTGCAGCTGGTATTTGTCATCCTTGGTCCATCAACTGTGGCTATTCTCAACTTTTCAAAAATCACTTAGCCAATATCAGTCAAGCTTGGTAGAGAGCATCATGGAATGGGTGCCTGTCAGGTTGTACAAAAGGTGCTAATCCACCTCAGATATGATGTTTATTACAAAAAGTAGAAAAATCTTTAAACAACTTCTTAAAAGTTGATCAGAATTTAACCACATTTGAAAAAGATAGCATTCTGTCATGACGACCTTTTAAATTTGTACAAAAGATGGCCGCCATTACTACGGTAGAAAAAACCCTTTAAATGACATCCAAAAAGTCACTCAGTAGAGTCATATTTTAAAGATAAACCTTTTGGAACAAACACCTTACAGTTTTGTAGAAAATGATGCTGATTTTCCATCAGAAATGGCCTCCATTTTGGAAAATCATTTTTAAAAATGTATCCAGTTTATATCATGCAGCATAAAGTCCATCTAAATGAGGAGACATTGGTTACATTGGCCTTCTGATTCTCCTGGTCATTAATATTATCTTTGCCCTTACACTGCATAGAGCTTTACTCCAAATGTGTATGCTTCTAATTTATAACTTTTTACTAATTTACTCTCATTGTCCCGGGTTCTTCCTCACCAGTTAAACTTGCTGCCATATATAGACTATTATATCATGAAAAATGGCATTGAACCCAAAACAGTAACAACAACTTTTAAATTTTTTAAGGTTGAGAGTGAATTTATCTTGAGAACAAGCTTTCTGATAAAACAGTATTTTGCTGAAATTGGTAGGTGGGTGTCAGGCCCAGCTGTAAACAGTATAAACCCAAATCATACACTGCATAATGTGCAGGCAGATCTGAGTCAGTGCAGTTTATTAGAACTCATGAGGAGAACAAACAACACAGACACTTAGGCCATGGCAGATCAGGATTTATGTTTGCAGTTGGATCTGTCATAAATGAAAGTATATGCAGTACCCTCAAACATGGGCTGATTATTAGAGGCAGAACCCTCAAATATGGGATGATTATGAGAGGCAGTACCCTCAAACATGGGCTGATCATGGTAGGCAGTACCCTCAAACATGGAATGATCATGGGAGAATTACTGCTAGTATTGGTCTATAAATGCACTCTTATTTATTCTTATAATCCATATCATATACATGTTCATTTGGATTTAATGTATGTAGGCTTGAACTTCAAATCAGACTGTTAATGTGTATCATACATACACTATGTTCCTTAATACTCATTACATTTAAACATGCTTCATTACTATAGTTTTCGAAGGGTCCTGAGTGGCCAAGTGGTCTAAAGTGCTCTCCGTTACGGATCACTGCCATCTCACCTCTGTCTGCGTGGGTTCAAGTCTCGGATTCAGCCAATGTGGGTATGTGAGAAAGCTTGCCAGTAGCTTCTCCTGGGTCGGTGGTTCTTTCCAGGGTTCTCCTAGGTTCTTCCTCCACCATTAATACTGGCCGCCAGTATAGCCTATCGTGTGCTGAAAAATGGCGTTAAACCCCACAACAACAACAATTACTATAGTTTTCTGTATTTACAATCATTCATCTTGAGGATCAGGGAAGAATAGTATATTATAACTGAGTTACCCACATAAAATAATTTAGTATTATTATTATTATTATTATTCATTGAAGACAAAAGTGTCAGTTTATAGTGTCAAATGATACATCATAATCATCCCATTTTTATTAGCTTAAAATATGCTGGATAGAATTGCCTCATGTTGCTTAAATAGTTTTTCCTTCTCTCTTTATATTTGCAGATCCAGAACAGAGAAAATGGGGGGCCTTTGGTTACATTGGCCTTCTGATTCTCCTTGTCGTCAATATTATCTTTGCCCTTACTCTGCTTGGATTAATCTCCAGCTAAAGTGTTTTTGCACACTTCTTATATAGCTCAGAGCTTGAAGGACTTTGGTTCTGTTAGTGTATGTAGTGTAGAACTTCACTGCAAATGTGTATAATTCTAATTATAAAGCTTTACTGTGATTTTATAAAGTGATGACCTAATTGCATCTGTAAGTAGTGTATACCTTAACTTTTGTTGATAACATTGTATAGACCATAATTACCATTGTAAACAATGTAGTTAGCACAAAACTTCTCTCCATTTGCACATTGTAAGAAGTATTAGTCATGAACCCAGTTAATTATTAGCTGTATGAATGGTGTATACTTGGACTCTAACTGGAATATCTGTAAACACAATTAATTATTAACTGTATGAACAGTGTATACTTGAACTCCAAATGGAATCTATGTAAACACACTTGACATGAAACACCATGTGCTTGGAATTTAAACTTTGATTCAGTTTGAAATTTTAGTTTTAAATACATTTATTTTTACTAAGAATAAAGTCATTAACAAAACATCAAAACCTGCTTCATATTGTTTTTCCTACATTAGTAAATATTTTGCGAATTTCCCAAAGGTAAAAAGAATCTCCAGTCAAATTTATATATTTGGACTCGCCAGTCCAAATTAATATAGTTTATGTACCCATACAGTTTAATGACAATATGCTTGACTTCCGCTATAAACAGTGTAAAACGTGTTGGGTTTAAATATTGTTTGTGCTAATTTTTACAATACCATCACAAATGAGCTTGTCTGAACTGAGAGGTACATGCAGACCTGCCAACCCTTACAATTTTGCCATACATTTTGTGGAAATTACCCTTAAAATACGCACTTACAGAACAAAAGCACAAATTACAGAAATATGATTGCAGTAAAATCAGGATACTGGCTTGTCCGTGTTTTATTCTTATTTCATATTAGATTCAGTGGAATTGGTCGGGGAACCAGATTAACTATACCAGAGTACCACAGATGCTTTCAACTGCACATATTTTGTGATGCAAAACATCTGCATGATCATGCTTTTTTTTAATAAAATGGCATCCAACATGCGAGCGGTCAGGACGAAAGGGACAATAAACATCTTAAAAAGTTTAAATAGGATAGAAAAATAAAATGAAATATTGATATTCTTTGGGAAATGAGCAGGAAGGGCAACAATACTTTTAGCAGACATCATGTGTTGATTTGAGTTTGTCACATGGTGGGGAAGATGATTGCTGTTGCCACGATCAGTTTTTTTAGGATGACTTCAGGTTGAGAGATATCAAGAAGCCATTGAGCTTGATAGGGTTTGGAACTGCAGTGTGTGAAACTACGGGAGGTAATTAAAGTTAAAGTAAACTTTGCAAATGGTACATCAATCTTAAATCACACTTCTGGACTTTTAATACATGTTTTCCAACTTGGCAATAGCTTTACAATTTGTTTTGTTTCACCTTACTGAAAACTGTCCCAACTTAAGGAAAAAAAATCAACTGCCTTACTGAGAAGGTCTTGGTAGGGTTGGCAGGTCTGTATGCGGATTCCTGTTTTGGGATGAACAAAAAAAACATTTTTTAATAAACGCCCTGTATTTTTTTTATATTTTATGGAGCAAATTTTTTTGTACAATGTTAGATCACCTGACCATAAAGCCCAGTGAGCTGGTATCATCCTTCATTTGTTGTGCTTCATCCATCTATCAACAGTTTATTGCTACCACTCAAGAGGCCATATTTCTGATATAATTTTTGATCCACCCAATATGGGCTTATATCATTAAGATCTTGGATGAGATTGATAATGAGCAAGACCCATGCATATTAATAAGGTGATCTTGAATTTGATTTGCTGACATTGTTACCAATCTGGAGAGCATGTTCTCATACATGTGACAGTACCAGAACATCAAATCAGCATGATAATAACAAATTTTATGGGGATTGAAAACAAAACAAGTTCATTGTTTGGCTTTTTTTTTTTTTTGGTTGGTATTTTGTTCATATTAAAATAAAACAAGTTTTGAACAGGAATCAGATGCTGAAGGCTAATGTTACAATAAGTAGTATATTGACACGAGTCCGATTATTGTCAATTAGATGAAAAAGGAAGAAATGTGTATCTCATAGTTAGCTACAAAAATTCTTTTAAAGATTTTGTTTTTAAAAATCCAATAGCATTTTTGTTAACATCACAAGTTTACTGCCTGGTGTCCACTGATGATTTTCATTGTTAACATTAAGTTTCACCCTCAGTAGGTTTTTTGGGTCCAGATTTCCTGTATGTGATGGTGTTTGCATGTGTCTGGTGATATAATTTCTTCCTCATACTACCTTAAAATCTACTTTGCATGAAACAATGGAAACTCAAAACCTTTGCTACTCGCCTGCATTGATATAAACTCAGATTTTCAACCATTGTTGAGCTTGTAATATTTTAACTTATGGCTATTTAAAATTGGAAGAAAGTGCCCATTTTGGCATTTTACATAAATTGACTAAAAATAGATAGGCAAGAGCTTCCTTAAATATTCCTCTTAAAACGTCTTGAAAAACACAGTGACAACGAAACAAAAAATCAAAACAAAAATGAGACCAAAAATCTAAATGGTTTATGCAAGTGTTTCTGCTGGAATAATTTTGTGGGTCATCCTCTCCTTTTTATCTTGTCTTTAAAGTTGCAGATTTTGGTCACAGGCTCACAAACCATTGTGGACCCCCTTATAACACCAATAAATATCCTTCCCTTGGCCTTAAACTCTTCAAACTACTACAAATCAATTTACAGGTTCTTGTATACACCATTGTGTAACAATTCTTAGTTGGATTACTAAGAAGACTTTCTACTGGTGGAACAGCTCCAGTCTCCAGGAGACTGGTACTCTTGTGGTACTTTAGATAGAACATATAAAAATACATCTTCCTCAGAATTGTTGAGAAACCTTTAATTTTTAAAAGCAGTAGAGTTCAACAATAAAGTGGTATATGGTAACAATAAAGGGGTGTGCAAATCACTAATTGTGTGGTAGTCTGATGGGCAGACAAAATTTGATAGACCACATTTTTGAATGGATAAACATTTTCATTTAATGCACCATTAAAATCATATACATAAAATTATAAGGTGGTAAAATGATCAAAACAAAATATAGGCACTTCAAGTACATAAAATAATTCAGGTAGTTATGGCTTTGGTTTTTTTAAATTCTCACACAAATGTCTATAATTTAAATCTGACAAACGATCAAATGAAACTTTTTTTGCCCTGTGTCTATAAAAATGTACCCATACTTGAAACAAGAAATCCATTTTTAGATTTTAGTTGTTTATGAAATAAAGACATAGTATACCTCAAACAGTAAATCACGTGAAGATAAGCTGCTAATTCTGGTTACAAAGGCATGTGACAGCATACAGCTTGGTCTGTTTCAGATCTGTCCATATAACTATATTTTTATTAAAAATACAAATTCAACATTCATTTAAATCTTCAAAAGGATTGGTACAATGATAAATGCTATTTTCATTTTTAAATGAAGTACAAAATAAAACAGCATCTGGCCAAATGTGATTAGCCAAATTCATTCTGTCAAAAGGAGACCACATGTGAACCAGTTTGTCATTCCATGGCACCATCACTCCTCAGCCATCTGAAATTGTTCACAACATAGTTAGAAACTAAACCATCCGATTGTGTTTGTATATTCTTCAGCAGGGAAAACAGCATTATAGTGCAGCAAGCATAGTACAACAAAAGCAATTAGTCTTTAATCTGTGCAATAGTGTCAATATAGGCTACTATGTGAAATATTCTTGAAAATTTGGCCTCTAGTTCCAGAGTTGACTGACCAGGGAATAGGTGTCATGGTACCTCTTATTCAAGCAGTAAGACTTTGACCCATCCGTTAAATGTCAGAGTCAACGTCTTGCACTGTAAGAATAGAGCTTAAAAAATACACCTCGTAGTCCCACAAGCTTTAACACCTTACAGGTAAGTGGTTTGAAAACAAAGTTTTGTCGTTTCAGACACATGGACTACTGAATTATCCACACCTGCAGGATTCTTCTTCATGTCCTGCATTTGGTAAAATTGCATGGATTTCTGACCTGATTTTTATTGAACCTGGAATTTTGACTTACATAATCAAGACGTTGGCTAAGTTTGATAGTGAGATTCCTGTATATATGAGCAGATCATGCATCTAAATGATTGAACTGGTTGCCATTCTGGAGGCCATATTTTAATTAAACTTGGAATATGGGTTTATATCATTAATATCTTAGATGATTGTGATGCTGAGCAATTCAGACGTAGTAATGAAGTTCATGCACTGGATTGACTGAGCTTCTTACCCCTCTAGAACCATATTTCTGATCCAATTTTGGAATTGTCAAGGATGAGTTTGATAATGAATAAGAATCATCCATACAAATGAGGTGATCTTGTATCTGATTGGATGAGCTTGTTACCACTCGAGAGTAAGTAGTTTTTGTGATTTTACCACTCTTGGGTCAGTAGCTTTTATTGAATTTTGATAAAACATATCAAGGTTTCAGACAAGTTTGATCATGTGTAAGATCTGCACTTATTAATGAGGTGACCTTGCATCTGATTGGGTGAGTTTGTTACCACTCTGCAGGCCATATTTCTGATTCAATTTTGATAAAACTTGGCATAAACACATGAATGATCAGTATGTCACATGAGTTCAATATTGGGTGAGATCTGCACATATTAATGAGTTGACCTTGCATCCACTTTTCTGACCTTGTTACAAATATAGTGACTATTTCTGATCTAATTTTGAATTAAATTTGGTAAATAGAATTGACTCTGATTCTTGGATGATTACAGTTATGAGTTGCACACATTGAGGTTGTATAGCATCTGACAGTCTTAACTTTTCAACACATTGGTGATGGTATTTCTGATCATATTAACAAAATTGGTAAATGGGCTTATACCATCAAGATTGGGCTCAATGCATATTAATGAGGTGATATTGCCTCTGACTGAGCTTACCACTCAGGATACAATATTTCTGACCTGATTTTAATCAAACTTGGTACACAGGCTAATGTTGGAGTTTTATTATGAATAAGATCTCTGCATATTTTTGAGGTGATCTTGCAGCTGCTTGAGTTTTTATATGTCTACCAAAAGGTGAAGCATATTATGGGTTATGAAGTCAGATTGTTTCCAATTAAGTTTCAAAACAATAACTTGTCCACAATCTACAGTTACCATGCTTTGTGGATGGCTTACACATGGGACAAGGAAAAACTCAATTAATTTTGGGATCTAAATATTAATGGTCAGGATACTGTAACTGAAAGAAGCAAAATGGTTTCCACATTATAACTTTTCCTGTACCATCTACAGTTACCAAACTTTGAGGATACATTGCGCTTGGGATAAGGAAGAACCCAGTGTTGGAGTGGGAATGTCAACAGTCAATGTCACTTACTAAAAGAAAAAAAATGGTTTCAACAGGAACTTGAGTTCATCATCTGCTGTTTTCAAATAATGTTGATGGCTTACACTTGGAATTAAACAGAGCCATAACATTTTCAGGGTCAACATGTCAAAATTCAAGTTCACCCTGCCTGAAAGAAAATGGTTTCTGCACAGAAATTTTATTTACATACAGTATTAAAAACAGGGTGGGGTTATAATGTGCAATTTAGAGTACTCTTGTTTACCACTCTAGATGATTTTGTTGTATAGGATTTTGATCAAACTTAGTAAATAGGCTTATATCATGAAGATCTTGGAGTTGATTTTCAGTGAAATCCATGCATATTAATGATCTTTTTAGTTTTTTACCAATCAGGAGACTATTTGGTTATAGGATTTTGAATAAACTTGTTAAATAGCCATATATATCATCAAGATGCTGGTCAAGTTTGGTTATGAGCAATATTTACTTGTATTGAATTGGCCAACTGTTAAATTCTGTAAGCCAGGTTAGCAATATTCAAGAAGGAACTGAGAGTTATGACTGTTTCAGTAAAATATATTTTTTGTGAATGACTATCTTTTTACACACATAACACTGTTTACTTGAAGACATGAATTCCAAGTTTAGAAAGATCTATCAATAAAAACAAAAAAAAGATTTTATTTTGGGTTGCATGACTTCACGAAAAATAAAAGGTTCTCAAGAAATTCTTAATTCAATAGATTTAACCATGAACCATTCATACTCAAGTTGATAAAACAATATATTCACATGGCAGCATTCATCCAAGTTTCACAGTCAATCATATTATATTGTCAAACACTATTGTTTTTGGTTTACCCGTTATATAGCGTACACCCTATCACTGTTCATATGCAAGGGTTTCATATAGCATTCTCTGGTGAGAAAGCAAATTTTAAGTAGATTGTGTTTCTCCTTCAAATATGTTCCCAATCACATTACATTAAGAATATTAGCCTGTTACCTCATGAATCTAGCCCTACTAAACAACCAGAATCATCTTTTCTATCTCAAATAGACAAAGTGCAATAACTCTTGCCCATGACCGCCCCTTGCTACCGCCACTAGTGTTTAGCTGAGTGATACATTAATGAGGATGCTCACATGGCAGGGTGGTTGGGGGGTTTAAGTAATGTGATTGGGCAAGTTTTCTCAAAGAAATGTAATTTATTTGAAAATTTGCTTTCTCCTTCAAATACATTGCCTAGTCACATTATGTTAGGAGAATTGGTAATAGGAGGAGGGAATGCTGAGCACCTGACCTCGACCTCGGGTATCCTTCTAGAGAATGATGCTGGATTTCCCTATGCAAATGATAACCAGTTCTCCTAATTACATCAGCTTTACAGCCTAGGGTCACTTGATCTGTAACCCATACATATGGTTAAGTAGACGATTACTGAAATCATCTTACCTATAAAATTTCACTGCTGAATCCACCAAATTAGATACTCTGTGTTGATTGTTTGCATTGGGTCTGGTGGTTATCTGGGCTGCTGCCACCAGATCAGATATAACTGATTCAAGGTTTGTATCCGTGAAGCTAAATCTTTGGAATAAAAACTCAGGAAGGTTGACTCTGCATGCCAGCCAACAGCTTCCAATATAACTCTGATCAAAATGTTATGTTCGAATACGAGGCTCGCAGAGATAGCACTAATCCCATGAGCAGTAATCTTCATGAGATGACTTGGACCTCCGAGTATGCTGAGTGTATAACCGATTTCAGCCACAACGAATGGGCATGAGCTGTGTCTCTCTGCATTTCAAGCAGTGCTTGAGTGCATGAATAGGATCTTGCATGGCTGATGTTCTTGACCTATCAAAGGAAGAGAGCAAGCAAATGGCTCTTTTGATTACCAACAACAGTAACTTATTTTAGGTACAAAGTCTGGTTCTGTCAAGAGGACCATCAAACTATCCAATCTGAACTGACATAAGGGCATGTAGCTCGTTCACCCAGCATGATAGCTAAAGCTATGAAGAAACATGTTTTGCTTGATAGTAATTTAGTGAAGTGTGGGTTAATGGCTTGAAATGAGCTATGTAGCTATGTAAATACCAAGGACACATTCCATTTTGGGAAAAAAGTGAAGAATTTTGGTTGATCAAAATTGGCTAAAAGATCTAATAGATCTTTATCATGTCCAATATCACATCTACCATGATAGCAGAATATGTTTGATGTCATGGAGTGGTAGGCCTTTGATAGTAATTTGGTCCAACTGTTTCCCTTCAAAGAGCCAGATAAAAAAAGTCAGCCAGTTGAGGGACTGAGGCACTGAGAGGGTTATTGATAAGGCACCAGTCCCTGACAACATGCCACTTTCCCTCCTAAACCTTCAGGGTGGAGGGCCTTCTTGCTCTTGATGCTCTTCACAATCGAAGGTTTAGAATGTTTGTCTCTCAAGAGCCAAACGTAAGGAACAAGACAGTCCAGCTGGCATGGAAGACCCATGACCATGGTTAGTTCAGAAGATTGGGGGTTGGCCAGAATCTTCCTGGGCAGATCCATCATTAGAAAGAGTAGATTGGCAACCCAAGACTTGTCCCATCTGAGAGGGGCTATCAAAATCATCTCACATTTCTGACCCCATAACTTCCAGATTATTTTTGGTACCAAGTGTTACAAGTCTAGACTCTTAAAATAAGTAACAGAAAAGTGTGAAGACAACAAGCTTTGTAAATTTTAACAAATAATTTATTTCCCTAGAATACAAAGTGAAAAATTCAGAAAAAAGAACTTACGATTTTACGAATCAAATCCAAAATAATCCAAGAATTAAAAAATTAGAAGTCCTAGTATTAAAAAGTCCTGAATGAATCTGAGTTCGAGTCCTGATGAAATCCAAACTGGAAGACAATGACGTCTGTTGTAACCTTCAGAGTGTAGATGTGTCAACAGTTTCTTGTTGAATGACAGAAAATATTATTCCAGTTTTGAATTCCGTATAAATTCCAGTGAATGTCTTTGTCCAAGAATTTTGTAGGAGCACTTACGTATTTCCAGGTAAAAGAATCACTTGAAATTCAATAAAATAAAATTTCAACTCAAGCTGGTCACAACATAACTTAATGTGTCAACTGTTTGGAGCCCGACTGAAAAAACTCTATCAAAAACAACACTTATACGCTAATTAAGATGCAAAACAGATTCCAGAATGAGGGTCAAAAGTTCATTGTTCTGAGAAAAAAAATAAGTTTGTAACAATGGATACATGCCACCCATCACGTAATCCAGGTATGACCTTGATTCAACTTAACAATTCTTACTATGAGAAAGATTAAAAAAAAAAAAAAAGTTGTTTACCAAAACTGTCACTGATTCTGAAACGAGGTCAGCAACTAGATACAGTGTTCTATTATTGGTTATTTATCAATGAAATAAAAAAAATAACAGGTCAAACAGTACTGAACTGAATTTCTGGACAATGTCAACTCCAGTAAACAAAGTTACATTACAATAACATGTAATGGAATTAAAAAATTTAAAACTAACAGAAAACAATTAAATTAAATATACATAACACAAGATTATGGGAAGGTAGGCAAATGTCCTCCATTCCACCCAACTGATTGACAGAGCATCCATGGCCCAAGGTTCTGGGTCTGGAACTGGAGAGACAAGGGTGGGCAACTTATGATTCCACCTTGCGACAAAAAGATCAATCATCGGATGCCCACAGAGTGCACAGATCCAAGTAAAGACCAACTGATGGAGAGACCACTTTGAACACTAAAATAGCTTGGGTTGTTGGAGGTAAAATGCATATCAGTACAGCATCAAAGCTAAAAACTGGCAACACCTGCTGTTGGCAAGGGGAGGTCATGGACAAGTGTTATTACCCTTAGTCTATACGAGATAGAAAAAGACAATTTTCATTTTCTAGTAGAGCAGGATTAGCAAGGTTGCAGGCTAATATTCCTGAAGTAACGTGATTGGGGAACAAATTTAAAGGAGAAACTCCAGTACACAAAATCCTAATGATATTCAGGGGGGAAGTAAATGTGCTTCATATATATGACCAATTATTACCGCTGTTCAGTCCAAATGATTGTCATTGTGATAGTTTATGATGTGCACTGTGGAAAAATATTATATCAAAGTTGTCTTAAAGAAGTTCCTAACCAGGATTATGAAATATATGCATTATTGTTAAAGTTTAAGTTACATGGTGTTCAGTTATTGTTCAAGGCTAAATGAGTGATAATGGCCACTTGTGGATCTTATTAAAATGGTTTTTAAAAAATGTGTAAATACATGTAATGACAGTTGCTGTGGTCTCTACCAAATTCTTGTTGTGACCTTTGACATTTTTATCAGTCCATTGCTAAGGACATTATAACCTATTACACTGGTACCAATTCTGGTTATAAAGTGTAGTATGAAGCAGAAGATGCAACCACTTCCTAAAGCTTTAATTAGCCAGAAGAATATGCCATGTATGCATGTAAATCTGGTAAAGAATCTGATGCTAATCCAAGACATGATATTTACATACAACTGTTTAAAATTTTGACCATCAAATCTCTATATACTTTCACAACCATTTGTTAACTTGTTTTTGGAATTGCTGATAAAAATTCAATCATGGTAACAGTAGATGTTCAGTCTTAAAAATAAACTATAAGCACTACTCGGATAAAATTTCAACAATTACACCCAAGGGCCATGAAATTTTTCTTCTTAGACTATTAGACTTAAGGGATGTTTCTTGCCCCTTGTGCACTTTTTGTCAACTGATGATCTAATGATGTAAAGTGGAGACAATGCCCATTTTAAAAAGTGAAAATGAAACAAAATATATAAATATTGCAAACCAGTCGGACACTGTGACCGATTCATCTAAACACTGTGATGTTTGTACCAGGAAAGAAAACAGGCTTGGATTTGATTGGAAAATTATTGTGTTACTTAATGTGTATATTGTTGACAAAAGAAAACTGCACAAAATTCACTAGATTTATTTATTAGACACCAGTATGATTAACAGACCAATTACATATATATATATATATATAGAGAGAGAGAGAGAGACAGAGAGAGAGAGAGAGAGAGAGAGAGAGACAGACAGACAGACAGACAGAGAGAATACACAGACACACATACACACATATTTAAATCCTGTTGTAACAGAAATTCAAATATAACACTACTGTAACATGGCTCCTTAATATGCAATAATTTTGCCTATTTCTAGAAGTACTGCAAAACTCGAGTGCCCTAATAATTAAGCAAGATGTGTTGTACTCTTCATGAAAAAAATACCATACAACTTTATTTTTTTTTTTAGATTCCATGATCTCTTTATTGGTAACTGATTATTACTGAACCATCAATAATAAAGCTATCCAGTCTATCTAGTGATGGTCTTCAATGCACATCTGTTGCTCAATCAAGGGTTAACAATAGCCAACAAATGCTTTACCAGTCATCTGACATACTCAACCAAGCACTAAACATGGTGGTGGTCTAAAAATGTTTCTCACCCAAGTTTATAAATCAATTAATTTACCCACCTATTTAAGAGAAAACAACAGACCACCAATGCCTGCCCAATCAGCTGTCACACACACCTCTTAAAACAAGTTTATTGCAAAAATTGTCAGGAGCAGCTTCAGTCATTGCTACTTCCACCCTCCCAGATTCTAATCCTTTTTATTTTAGAGTCCAAAATACAGACAGCAGCTCCAAATCACTCCAGTATAAAAAAAAACAATTTTTGTCACTGCAATGCAAAAGCTGCATGTATACAGATGTACTGTTGTCGACGACAGATGGAACAGAACCATTTCATTTGTTTGGGTGGAGGGATTTTTTAAAATAATAATCATGCATATTACTCTGTTTTTGCTCTGCAGTAATGCAATCATCACAAATAAAATTTCAAAATAATGTTGCATTTATTTCATTTAAATTTTCCTATGTCTTTCAGAGAATGACTTGACTGTTTTTGTGGAAATCTTTCTTTTACCCATTTTATCAAATGGTTTACTCCCAAACTTGGCTTAGGCAGTTTACACACCTGCCCAAGTGCTCACCCTGTGAACATTAGAAAGTCAATACCCATGACCTCTTGCATGATTTTTGGTTCCATTGGCCTAAGTGGTTGGAGAATCTGCCTCAGATGCAGGAGGTCATGGGTTTGAACCCCTGCTGAGCCAAAGACTTGTAAAAACGGTATTAGCAGCTGCCTCATTTGGTGATCAGCATTAAGAGGTTTGTGTTAGGACTGGTTGGCCTGGTGTCCTGATGTGACTGGGTGGGTCATGATGCCATATGTCTATGGCATGATGACCCAGCACCAGACATCACTATAAAGTGAAACAATGTAGACGTAGCGATATGACTAAAACTGTTGAAAAAACAACACAAAACATTGATTTTTGGTTTATGTACTTTTGAAGCATAAATACAAGTCATTTTATTAACTCCCAATGCCTGCTATATGCATTTTATTGTCTGTAAAAATATAAGACCCTAGGAACATATCCAGCAAATATGAATGTTTTGGAAAATATAGTATTTCCTAAGCTAGTGTTGGTGTATTGGCAAAAAGTTGGAAAGTTGGATTGTAATGGGATCTAGGAGAAAAATGATGGAAATTGTGCTTCTTTGTGCATATTTTCAATGGAATTACTATTATGTACCAAAAAAGGGTTCTCTGCCCCCCAAAATAAATATTAAAAATGTAATAACTATTTTCAGTATTTTTCATTTAATATACATGAAGCTAGTAATTGCATCAATGAAGCCATTATTTTTGCAGCCAACCCTTCCCCCTTCTTGATCTTGTATTTCTTCAGTTAACTGAATTTGCTGGATATTGCAAGATATGGTACATAGCACGATGGCACTTTGTGGATACTATCTTGTTTTACCAGGGTTTCACTCTATGTGTGTGTTTTCATGTGTGCATATATATATATATATATATATATATATATATATATATATATATATATATATACATATATACACACACACACACACACACACACACACACACTCAACTCCAAGTTTGATTCATGATTTATTCAAACTTCAGATGTTTATGAAAATTGAATCTGATTGTTACAATGTTGACAATAATGAATAATAAATAGCCAATTATGAATAAAATTTTTAAGAAAGCACTTTTGTCACAAATGGCACTGTAATCATCACAATATAACTTATGTTTTTCAAGCATCCAATATATAAACGTAACCTCCTTCCTGAGGAAAAAAGCTAGTTCTGACTGTCAAACCTGACAGCTGACATGCAGCAATATTGAAAATCACAATACTGCTGTGTGCAAAGGTTATAAAATTTGACACATACCTGAACTTTGTCTAGAATACAATAAAATTCCTTAATTTCACATATAAAATAGGATAAAACTTGAAACTTAAGTAAATCAAAAACCTCTCCTCTGATTTTCCATATTTTTTTTGCCAAACAATGACTACATGAACAAAAATCATTGGACTAACTAATCAATATGGTTCACACAATAAATTGTACTCATAAATTTAAATTATAGATAACAAAATACTGTCTCTAAAAAGATGAAAAAATTCTGTCATGGACAAGTATTTTCTGCAGTATTTAAAAATCCTCACCAGTGCCTTAACTTAAAACAAATTAGATTCATCCTTAAAAAGTATTATTACCCCTCTCCCCCCATTCTTCAAACTGACCTTGACTGTAAGTACGTAAGCATAAAAAAATCCAAATTACATTGATACAAGATAAGGTACACTTATAGTCTATGGCCATTTCTAATTAAAGATCCTTCCCCCATGTCTGGCTGTAACTCATATTCAATATATAGACAAAGACCAAACTGGTAGTACAAGTGCATCTTGGGATAAGGATGTGTTCTGTGCCAAATATATGTTGCATTGACCTATCTCACAGGGACAATTATGTACTGCTTAAAAATCTGGTCTCAGCTCTATTTCCACCTCCAACTGATCAATGGCTGACAAAGTTGTAATGTGGGTGCATCTTAGGATGATGTTTTTGCACCAAAAACAAGGTTGTCGTAACCAAAATTCTAGTATTATTCAACACCAATTACAAATAATAGTCCATGGCACAGAAGTGTGGGTGTCTTTTGACCTACAGCTGTGTAACTGAGAGTTTGAAATATTTGTTAAATATATTAAATGAACCCAAATAATTAAATTATTATGTATTGGATCTTCTTTCATATACACTTTATTCAGCCCTTGTTTTGCAAAGATGAATAGGACAGCATCTACCGTATCTACTCATTTATAAGGTGAAGCAAACTACAAACAACAATGATCCTGAAATGCTGTGGCTCAATGTGCCCACAGATCAGGGTCTATGTTGCTTATTCTACTGATTACTTTCAACAAACTGCACAGACCCAGATCTGCCAGCGCATTATTGAACAGCAGATCAGGGTTTGCAGTTTGCAGTTGGACTTGACTTATAAGTGAGTATATAGGGTATACAGAAAATATTACATGCAATGAAGGCTGTAGGCAGCAACCTAGAATTGTATTTACAAAGTTCAACTTTTGTACATGCAAACTATAAAGCTACATTGTCAATAACATGTTTTTGTGCATGTGTGTAAAAACAATATCTACTGTGAATAACTTTGAAAACAATTATGCAACTTCTGTATACAAATAAGCTTGTACACTGTTAGCTATCCATAAAATTATTAAAAAAATACTGGAAAGGTGCAGCAAATTAAAAAAATATACAATTATCAGGTGCGCAATCCATTTTGTGTGGAAATTTGGAAAGTGATGGTGCAATTTCAATGACACAAGTTTATGGCACAGAGGACACTCACACTGTTGGTGTACAAGATCCTTCAAGTGACACCAAATCTGACAAGGTTTCACCTGTGGGGACAAAGCTATCAAATACTCTATAGCGTAGGCCATTGAGAAATCGTTAATAGAGAGCAATTACATGCATCATCTGAAACCTGTTCTAAACATTAATAATTACTTCATGCAAAAGTATAATAAAAAATTTTAATCCTCATCTTATCACATAAAAACATATTTTGCTTTACTTAAGGTATTTTTAACCACAATGGCTATTTATTATGTAATCTTAGAATTGCTTAACTGCTCGATAAATTATGTTGCTCTGCTCATATCAGTTTGTCTAGTGAAGACACAAAGATAAAAGAGAAATCAGAGATAGAAGATTAAATAAAATATACATCCTGCTTTATTGTCTCTAATTTCGGGATAGGGGAGATTAGTGGCATATCAGCTATGTTGACAGTTTATACTTCTTCTGTCTAAGGGCCACTAGATAAGATAATTGCTTTATTGCTTGGTTTAATAACAACAGTAAATGAAACACTCCATTCAAACGTAATATCCTTTCATTGTAATTTACACCTTTCAACTGCATTTCCCTTCCTAATTTCACTACAGTTAAGATGTCTGTCTGCAAACTGATACATGATTTTGTGAATTTTATTCTCTTATTCATGTGTAAATTCATACATTTTACAGTTCTCCTATTTGTCTCCCTCTTCGAACATTCATTTATTCTTCATTCGTTCATTTGTACATCTACTCTTTCACTTTAATACTCACATTTCTGCAAATAATAATTAGACAAAAAAAAACTTGTAATAAAATATCATGGTAATGGGTTATATTTAAACTGATGTAGCCACAGTGGAGAAACTGCTGAAAATTGTTTGATTTTTATTTTGTTTGTGCAGAAAAAATGCTCATGGAATTAGACAAGCTGAAACTTTTTTCTGTAAATTTTCTCTTTCCCTCTGTGTCAATCCCAATAAACCTTGTCTTATAATTCATCATCAAGACAACATTAAGAAGATTTGTCTTAAATTTTTCTCGTCCTCTAGATAAGAAACACATCACAAATAAAGATGATTTCTCACAAAAGATGCTATGTTTTTCTAAAGATTGTTCAAAACATTTAGAAGGTCATACATCAGTTTAACAAAATCATTCTCATGTTTTAACTGTGTTTGTTACTTCTAAAGATTATTATAAATTTCACTGTTCTTAATATTCTTCTAATCCAACTTATGGTCACTTGACAGATAAAAAAGTGTTCTTAAAAGAGTTTGGATTTCAATATGGTCAAACTTTCCTAGCAATTATGTTCATATGAAATGACAGAGTTGATACAAAATGCAGCAAGAAATGACAAGTCACTACCTTTTCAAACGTTGTTTACATTACTTGCATTACTGACACGAGATGAAAAATCATTCCCTTCAGTTCCTGTAAACGATATCAGTGAAGGCATAAAAATCTGTACTTTTTTCAAGTGATCTATTATTTTGATCACTTAGGTGAAGGTGACAAATATCATTTCCCTTCCAATGATTGTAACACTACTCATCTCTATTTGTTTGCAAGTTATTTACCGAAGAAAAAAACATTTTTTTAAAAATATGAAACAGTTATTTCATCCCTTTTGTTTGTCCACTCAGATTCACTGGAACAATGCCCCTTCAAATGCAAAATACTACTATTAAAAGTAATCAGGAAAGAAGACAAAAAGTCCTTTACTGCCTACATCAACACACACAAAACGTGCAGGATACAGAATAATTTCTATGACACTTGTTTCTCAATTGTAGATTTTCATAATGCTTAGAATAAAATGCTGATAATAGAACATCATGGAAAGGCCATAAGTAACTCGTAATATGGTTGTATCAATGAATTTTTGCAAACATAATAGCAACAGAATAACTGCAAATTAAAATTTGAAAAAATTCTAGTTGGAAATCTACTTATGTATCTAATTTGACATGTGTATTATCTTCCCAAAACTTGGTCTCATCACATGAAAAATTTCTTGCTTGTGAAAATTCTTAAACTATAATCTTTATTAACAAAAGAAAAAAAATTTGAAAGCAAAACAAAATCCAGAACATCTGTATGAAAAAACATTTCCCCAAGTTGTGTATTTCCATGAGGTGACAGCTTCCCCAAAATAGGCACTTTACTTTACAATATTTAACTCAGAGTATTTTCAAGTTCAACATAATTTTAAAGAACTAATTGTCAACTGATGCAAAATTGCCAATTTACATCACAAATATTAAAGAACTGAGAATACTGATGGCTCCGAGTTGTTTTTTTTATGATAATAAAGTAAATAAGTTTATACAGTAAAACACAACATGGGAGAAATTGCTATTTATTGTCCTTTGTTATCATACACATATTACTCTAAATCATTTTCATAATTGTCTAAATTTCTTCATGTCAACATAGAATTTATATTACATTTTGAAGTGTTATTTACAAAATTAAGATTTCTTTTTAAAGATTTTCTACTACTGTTAAAAGTATAACCAACACCAGAACAATATCCAAGGGACATAATGACTATCAAGTCTAATCATTTACCTTTTATAAGCTAAAAGTGAATAAAGACTGCATGCTTTCACTACATACTGTCTGTTTAAATACCTACTATTGTGATGTACTTCCTTGATATGTCACTAAGAGTATCGATTTCTAAATTTAAGTTCCACATTTAAGAATAAAGTAAGTTCAACATGCATATTTCTGTGCAATGATTGGTTTTTGTTAAAATACAGAGAATTTGGAAATCTCAACAAATGTACAAAAAAATGTGTACATTTGGGTTTATATTAAGACACGAATGTTTATCTCAGTTATTATTACCAAAACATTTCTGATCAATAAAGACAACTGCACACAAGACTTCTGGTGATGTTCACAGACTTCAGAAGGAGAGTGAGAGACAAGGAATAATAAAGAATAGTGTTCATGTATGTGTGTGTGCTAAGAATAGCATCTGTATATTATAACAGTCAAACTATAACATGAGTCTGTTAATATTATTACACAAGCATCATGAAAATTTTAAAATAAAGTTTTCAAGAAAAAAAGCTACACTACCTAAAAACAACAATGGGGTGAGGGTCCATTTTAGAATATTAGTTTAAATTACAAACTCCATGATTACAAAAGAAACAGTTTAAAATAATGGACTCTACTTGGTATACAAGAGAAACAGTTCAAATTCTCCCGAGAACAAGCAGTTTTGATCTTTTATTTTTTTTCACAATGATTCAGATTTTCAGTTTTAGCTTTTAGTTTACCTTATCCAGCATATTATCAGCTTGGGTGTCTCAACAACAAACAATATTACTGTCTGTTTTATGCATTATTTGAACAAAGAAACTTCTGAACAGATGCGCAAAATATTCAAGTATCATCTTTCTAAGAACTTGTTTTATTTTATCTTTATCTAGCAATGGGTCAAAACTTCTATTTTCAATATTCCCATCTTTTTGTGAGTTTTCCTGTAGTAACTTTAACAGCTGAATGACACCAATTATTAATTTTTTCAACACTATACATGATTCTCTTCTTCCTAAAATGTTTTAAAGAAATCTCATTTGTAGACAGAACTATGGCCTATATCCTTTAAAATTATCTTTAAATAAAACCATTGTGCAATGAGGTCATTTGTAAGATTTATTCTTTCTACAAAGACTTTTTCCCCAATACAGTGTTCTGGAATTTAAGAACAAAAATAACCTGTGCAAATTTTGTTGAATGTCTTGTCACCCAGTCTCCTCTGATGCTACACTGAGGATTCCATTACATTCCTGAGAGACGAGATTTTGAAGTTGCAAAATGAGGCCCTGAAGCCCTGAAATCACTCACAATGTTGGTATCTTTTTAACAGCCCAATGCAAGAGAGGTCAGCCAAGAAATTTAGGTCAGTAGGATATTTTCTCCACAAATGTCTTCCAGTGCTGTTGATTGCATATGTTATGAAAACAATTATCAAAACTTTCTCTAGTATAGATATCATCATCTGCATGTGGTGGCACCTCAGGATCATTTGCTGAACATTGAAATGCCTTGATGTCTTGACACTTTTGTATCAAACTTGTTGAACAATGAAATGTCTTCATGTCTTGACACTTTAGTATCAAATTTGCTGAACACTGAAATGTCTTGATGTCTTGACACTTTTGTATCAAATTTGTTCTAATTCTGTTCATTATTTTTATTAAATTTGTGTAAATGTTTACTATTTTTAGTAAAGTTTGCACCATTTTAATAAATATAAAATCTCTTCAAGTTATGACACTTCTTGTCAAATTTGGTCAAATTCTGTTAGTTTATTTAGAAGAAGTTATTAAAGGCTTTTCTATTTTAAAAGCCCTTAATGCCAGGATTTATTTATCAAATTCTGTCAAGAGGATTCTGAAAATGTCATTTAATTTGATGGTTTGTTAGTGTCATTTGTATAAATCTGACAGCCATTAATACAAGAATGCTATCAAATTTGGTCCAGTTTTGCTAAACAGTTTCTGAGAAGTCATTTATAGGTTTGTAATACCAGTAATTATGATGGATGGATGGACACCTTCTGTATTAAAAATGGGAAGAACTCTTAAAATCAGACAGACTCAATCTTTTATAGGATACAATGTGCATGAAACAAAAGCATAGCAAATTTCATGGAAATATCTCAAAACGTTCAGGAAAGCAAACAAACATTTTTTTTTGTGTGAGTATGAATAGTTAATAGTGCTTAAGACAAGTTTGATTATGTTTTGCACAACCCTAACAAATGATACACTCAATATATAAATCTATAATGTTTACAGCAAAATCAGATTAGGAACAAAGCAAAACTAATATGGAAATGAAGTCCATGAAACATATATATACATACATAAACTATGTTTTTACATAAATAAATAAGCAACTAGAGCTATCAACACAACAAAAAAGGAAAAGAATCATCTATGCATAATATCATCATACAAATGCCGGCTAATAAACCACTAATTGTAATTAAAATTTCAGATTGCAGTGAAGTGGATACAATGCTGCTAAAACAATGACGAGGTGTTAGAGTTCATATTCTGTAAAAATATATCCTATACAAAAAGGTATTTCTCAACATGAGTGATGGAAGTTTCCATCTAGATAAAGGAAATTTAAGACAGAAAGTCAGTGCAAATTACAGTCAAACCAGCCGTTAACAGCCACCTCTGGGAAGTGAAAAGCAGGTCCTCTTACAACAGGTGACTTCTTAACATAAGTTAACTTCAACAATAATCTGCTTTAAAGGACCTTGAAATAGCTGCTGATTAAAGACACTTCATAAAGAATATTTCTTTCATGACATTAAAGTCTATTTTTGCATAATACAACGGCATACCTTTCCAGTTTCCCAAAAAATATTTCACCAAATTGAAAATGGCAATTATAAACCTTGTCAACATGACAGCGCCATTGTTTTATCTGAATGCCAGTTTCAGTTGGAATTACAGCAGGCTTTGATGCAGAAATTAATAAACAAATATGCCATCACTGTAATTTTGTGGGTAAAACCTGTAAATGTTGTACTTTTACTTAAGTTTGCTCCCTACAGCAAATGAAATTTTGTACAAAGAAATACCAGTCATACACATTACCTAGAGAATATAACCCACAATGACTTGCAAAAAATGGCAGAGTTGTACATTTCCATGTCTGCCATTGTCTACTAAAAATTACACATATAATTGAATCTGGCAGTCATCTACTTACTCCAAATTGACTGTGCTATTGTACTGTAAAGGTTTATAGCTATCTCATTCAATCTAGATTTTTCCAAAACCTGGAAGTCAGATAAACTATTAGACCATTTTGAAATGGATAATAGTTTACTTGCCTAAAATTGTCAAACATTTATGCTAACAAATATTATGAGGTTTACCATACAAAATTCTTTATGAAGAATATACCCAATATAACATAACACAAAATGTTAACATCCAGGTAGATATATGCAAATTCTTCTTCATTCACAACTTCTTTTAAAATCATAAACTGCTCCTGAAATTCAGCATTACAAATTTGGATTTTTCATGCCCACAGATCTTCTGTTCTTCCAAACTTGAAAATCATGGTACTGAAAAGAAAGAGAATAAATAAATTCCAAAAATTTATCTTGCCTACTTTTTACTGCATAGAAGTATAGATTAGTAAAGGAAAGGGCTATGTGACAATGGTGATACAGAAAACATTTATTGTATGTTGGTAAAGGAAGACACTAATGATAACCCAGAACACTGATATTTGGAACCCAAGAAAGTTCTTCTCAAAGCTTCCCATCACATGTGGGTCCAACATTATGCAACCATAACTCCAATGAATTATATCAAACATCAACTGCTAATCAACTCTGTTACAACCATAACTCCAATGAATTCTGTCAAACAACAACTGATAATCAACTCTGTTACAACCATAACTCCAATGAATTATGTCAAACAACAAATGATAATCAACTCTGTTACAACCATAACTCTAATGATCTATGTCAAACATCAAGTGATAATCATCCCAGTTTCAACCATAACTCCAGTGAATTATGTCAAACATCAAGTGATAGACAAGCCTGTTTCAACCTTAACACCTATGAATTATGTCAAACATCAACTGATAATCAAACCGTGTTTGTTACATCAGTATAGAGCTGCATATATAATTTTCATGAAATTGAACAAATTATTGTGTTGAAACAAAACTGAGTGTCCAACATGGGGTCACAGCTCTGCTAAATGATGATGCAAATTGAACAATATGTGTAAAAGTATAATCCTGGATGATATAAAAATTCTAGTTTCTCAAAAGAGTAATATCTATTGGATGGTATCAAACACAGCAAAAGGATTTAGCTTGAACTCTTCGAAGAACTTTACAACCATTTAATGGCACACATCCATAAACAAAATCAAGACTGTCACATGATGTATGGAACATCACTGACTAGGTCATTCAATACTCCTCCCCCAAAATGCTGTACCTTACACAAAAATGATTCAAAAATCTTTGATCAAGATATCATACATATTTTTATTCTTCTTTCCTTGGTTTATTTGTCCTCTGTGCTCTTGTACAAATCAATCCAAAGACACATAGAAACAAACAAAAGATCAGCAAAAAGTATGAGTCTTAATCTGAGCTATGCCGACATCACAGTTAGCACTAAATAATTCTGTATGACTGGCCATGAGGTAAATCTTTACTGAAGAAATTTCCACTCTTTTTCTCCATGTTTTTACTCATTATTTACAGAACCACAGAAAATGTTTGATCACTGTATGCTCATGAGGATGATTCTAGTACAGAAACATGTGTATTAGTTATGTTTAAAATTATGTTTAATCCTACAAATGTGCATGCATTGCTGAAAATTTTCTCCTGAATTTTTGTGTTTACTGACATTGTTGAATTGAATGATTTTGTGGTATATCAGTCTGTTCATGGTTCACATTTCATTTCCTTAAAGTAATATCTGGGATGCAACTTTCCCCAGCTTACATATAAAATGTCTTGTTTAGTATAGATTTTGTATGAGGTTGAAAAGTGCTAGTTTTATGGATTTCACGTGTTGCTGGGAGGGGCAGTAGGTGTAACTCTGAAGGAGGTAATAACCAATGGCTCAGCTATGTCATGTCAATTTTCAACTGATTCAGTTTCTTGATTCTCTAGTGAGTTTAGAAAATTATAATGTATTAATGATTATGACACACTGATTTTGATAGCATATGGCCTCAAAAGTGAGAGAGTACAATCCACAAATACAGCCACAGCCAAATATTGTTTAGTGCTACATTAATGAGCATATAAATACTGCTCAGTTTAATTCTTTGAATTGTAATTTCTTACTTAAAACTGATATTACTACTCTTATTCTTGTATTACACATTAAATAGCAAACCTCAAACATGACTAATCCTTTTCCTATGTATGGATGTACAGAAAAATGCAGTTTTCAGTACACACTACATTTTTCACATAAGCAATGGGAACATGGTGATATAAACCTATTTACAAAATTTAAACGAAATTGGATGCAAAATATAGTCTCTAGAGCCAGAAAGGCCACAAGTTCAGCCAATTAGATGCAAGATTATTTCATTTATATTTGCAGATCTCACCTTATTATACAACCTAAGATAACGATATAAACTTATTTTCAATGCTGAGCAACATCCAACTACAGAGTGAAATCAAGAACAGTAGTTAATCAGACACAAGATTACACATAAATATGCATAGATCTTTTTCAATCCAACTAATCTAATTTCTTGGTGATGAAAGAGTAATTAATAAGTATATCAAAGTTATAAGAAATTATCTTGCTAGTGTCTTGACAAATTCAGCCAATCAAATGCAAGATTAGATCATTAATGTGAATGGATCTTGTTCATAATCATACTCAACAGAAATCTTGATGATATAAATCTATTTACCAAGTATAATCAAATTCCTATAAAAATTTTAAAATGTAAATAACTTAGCCAATCTGATAGAAGATCATATCACAAATGTGCACCAGTCCAGCATATCAGTCAATTTACCTTAAGTATGATTAAAACTCCATCATTTGAGTGGTAAGGAGCTCTTCCAATCAAATACAATCTTTTATTTAATGAGATGATCAAACTTCATTGATATGTACTTATCTTGCTCATAAAGCTTATAAGCCATCTTGATGATGTGGGTTTATGTACCAAGTTTAATCAGAAATGGATTCTCCAAAGTGTTCTGCCAACCAGAAGCACGATCACCTCATTAATATACATGGATCAAATTCATTATCAACATAATGCAAGATTTTTTTTATCTTTATTATATTTAAGTCTATATTCAAAGTCAGACCGAAATTAAATTAGAAATGTGACCTCCAGAGTGATAACAAGCTCTGGCACTGAGATGCAAGATAATCTCAATAATATGCATGAATCTTGCCCATTTGTCGAATTCTTGCAAGAATGTTATAAGCCCATATATCAAGTTTTATCAAAATGAGATCAGAAATGTGTTCTCCAGAGTGGTCAAATTCTAAACCAATAAGAACCCAGATCACTTCATTATCATCAGAAGATCTCACTCATTAACACATTCATCCAAGATCTTGATGATACAAATGCAGATTCCAAGTCTGGTAAAAGCTGGATCAGAAATATGGTCTCCAGAGAAATTGTTGTTGTTGTTGTTGTTGTTGTGGGGCTTAACGCCATTTTTCAGCACACGATAGGCTATACATGGCGGCCAGTATTAATGGTGGAGGAAGAAACCGGGAAATCCGCAGAAAGAACCACTGACCCACGAGAAGCTACTGGCAAGCTTTCTCACTTATCCACATTCGCCGAATCTTAGACTCGAACCCACGCAGACAGAGGTGAGATGGCAGTGATCCGTAACGAAGAGCACTTTAGACCACTCGGCCACTCAGAGCCCCTCTCCAGAGAAATACATCCTCAACCAATCAGAAGTAAGGATCTTGCTTATATGCAAACACTGCCAAGATCCTGATGATATAAACCTATAATCAATGCCTGATCTAAATCATATGGGAAACAAGGTCTCCAGAGTGATAACAAGCAAATATTGATGGACAGATAATACAAGACAATGGATGATGGACACTGTGTGATAGCACAGGCTCAAATGAAACTTACAGCCAAGTGCATAAAACAATCATTGTGCATATCTACACACCACCCCAATTAATATTCCCAAATTTAATGCTTCTTTCTTAAACAGAATAGGAAGATTTGCACATTACGCAATACACACTTTATATTGAATTACATACCATATATTTTATCCCCAATCCCCAAGCTCCACCACTGAAGGATGGACCAAAATTATGAAACTGTTGTGCACTTCTACTCACTGCCACCAACCAATCATATCCCAATGCCTGAAGTATCTTTATCTTTTGAGGTGAGTTTTATGCAACATTAATTGTTCACACAAATTTGGGCATGCATGGATGGGCAGGATCATATAATTCCGACCTTTTCAATGAAAAGAATTGAGGTAATGCCTGCCACATGTTTGCAAGTGATGTAACTGATGGTTAGACAAGTCACTGGGAAGCAATGATGACTGCATGGTATACCCTATATGGCACAGTGTAGCCTATGATTGACTGAGCGATCGATCTTGTACATATCTGTCCAATTGAAATCATTCAAGCTGATATGTGCCAGCACAACCAAGCCAAAGTTATTCCATCCATCCTCACATGTGAGTATAAATACATCCATGCTTCTTTCTGTCCTTCAGAACCATATTCATCCATTTAAAAATGTACATGTATAGGCATGAGTAAGTACATGTGTAAGTATTCTAACTGAAAATTGATAAATATAATAGTTACCTGAAAAATATTAATGCATTCTGCAGAAAAACTGCAATACCTGGCCACTCTGGTTTGTCAGCTGAAATAGAAAATTAAAAACATACAATTATTAAAAAATAAGTATATACATCTGCGACTGCTATCATGCAAATGCCAACTGAAACCCAAGCACTATACAAGTTCCAACTTTTCTGGGTTCAAAATGGTGAAGAAACTGAAAAAACTTTTTTGAAAAAAGTATATCTGAGAGACTTTAAAGTTACATGTGCCACAACTGGCAGTAATTTGCCCACATATTACAAATACATACAAAAAATAAGACCCTGACATCAGTTCTGATGCATAATCGAGACCTTGCCTTTCTTGGTGATTTCAAGATTTGTTTGCTATCAAAAATATGAGATTTTCAGTTCTTCTTTACTACTTGCTAATGAATATTCAAAGTCACAGCCACTAAAAAGTGTCAGGAAGAATTATAATTTGTTGTTCCTTTTCCCAAACAATAACAATGTAAAGCAGTGTACATGCACACTGTGATAGTGCATGGACCAACTCATTCATTATTCACAGGGGTGGAAGATTTGATGAGATCATTGGCTCTGATACCTGTGGGCCAATAAAACTTCAGAAAGGTTAGTTTCCTGACTTTTATTCAATGAGGAACAGGAATACCATGAATGGCATACAGTACACCCACCCTGTGTTTAATAGTTTTCTATTCAGGTACATGTGATGCTTGATTTACGCCTTAGGTGCATTCCCAAGGTTTAAAGTAAAGTAACTAATTTTACTATAAACATGACATTTACAACACACTGGTATATATATGTACACTACTTGCTGACATTTACTATACACTGGTACAAATATATGCATTGCCTGTTGACTATTACAATACACTAGTACAAATATATACATTGCATGTTGACTTTCACACTACACTGGTACAAATATATACAGTGCCTGTTGATTCTTGTTGCAATTTCTGAATACTGCATTACATAAAGCAATACCCTTTTTTTCCAATGATGAGTTTGGCAAATCCAATGAGAAATAATTTCTTATCTTCCTCAATAATTTATGCAAGTTAGTATAATGAAGATAATGATTTTATTAAAGGGAGTAAATAATTATCTCTCCTAAGTATAAACTACCTTGCGTGGAGACAACTTACCAGGCACAACATATAACCCAAAGAGAATCCAAGAGGCTGCAATCAAAGCACCAAACCCCAGAAGAAAACCGATGAACAACCATACACGTGCAGCTGTAAATATAGAGCAGAACAAAATATCACTAGTCCCATATTACTAAAACTGACAGGACTGATATTTCTGCTTTACTCTTGGAACAGTTCTAAAACATATGATATCAACAACACTGAAACATACTTTTAGGCTAATACATTTGACCATTCCAATACAAAATTAGAGTCCTATTCACATTTATTTTCACATGAACAAAAACAAGAAATCCTCGCTTTTTGATGACTTGTAATACGTGGTTTATCATGCCAACCCATGCTCTCTCCCCGCAAATCATTAAATGCAAGTCCATTGAAAGGCTTTTTGTTTACATATTACACACATTTATTGCATTATTACAAATTAATCACTTGTTTAATGAATTATTACATTGTTCCTTATACTGAAAATGTACTTGTTTTTCTGTCAGGAACAATCCATCTTTGCGCCTAAGTCTGTTGTTATGACTCTAGATCTTAAACTATGTAACGGAGAGGCAAAACCAAAAAGTTTAGTAAGATCAACAAATAATTTATTTCTGTAAGTTACAAAGTGAAAATTAAAGAGACACATACAGTTCTGTGAATTAAATCTCAAATAATCCTAAATGTCCTTTTGCTAGTCCAAAAGTATAGAATGTGCTGAATGAATTCCAATAGTCTTGAATGTCCTGATGTGCAACAATTATACAATCCAGAATGTCTTTGAATGAGTTCTCAATAAATCAAATAGTCATTTAGTCAAAAGAGTCAATGAGCATTTTGTAATTCCAATGAATACTTTAAATAAATAATTCCTCTGATATTATATCTGAACATAACTGCAAACTACAATCAAAGATTCCAAAAGACTGATATGAAACTGGAATGAATAATCGTTTACAAAAATACCCACTTGGCCTATGATGTAATACAGCATTCTGGAAAACCAAAAATTTCCAATCGAAAATTCCACGAACTCTTGAACTCTGATTCGAGTAAACAGCTGGATTATTAATTAAAAACCGGACAAAAGTCAGGTAGGCATTAACTCCATTCACAATCCTCAATCACGATCATGTCAAAAGTCAGGTACATACGTATAAATTAAATATATTTAACACTGTATTATTGGTACAGTACAGTATTTGTTGAATTCCCCATTGACAGGGATCTCAAGAATGTATCTCCCACAAATGGCAAAGTTCCCCTGTATCATCAATAAGCTATGCTTTAGACAAAAAAATTACTTACTTCAAGAAAGAATGAAAGGGCTGAATTTAGTTTTGCTGGTGACTGGTGACACCTCATTACCTGACCGTTGATGTTTTTACATAACTACAATACAAAATCATCTATTACCTGTTGAGCCCATTGGCACAATCCCATAACACGTTACTGACAAAGTAGAAAATAAAAAGCATTTATTCCAATTCTTAATGAAAGTAACTGGAAAAGTATGAACATTATGAATGTTATACTTTTCAGTTTTCATACAAACAGAAAACCAATTAAGGCTGCTATTCTCCAAGATATTTAAGAAAAACAAAACATTATCATCATAAACTTGCTAATAAATTGTCTTTAGTGGCTGCAGTGAGCATGATAGCAAATTACAAAACATTTTCTGTGAGTAGACATCCACATCAGATATAATAATAATAATAATAATAATGAGGACTTTGTATAGCGCCTAATCTTTAGAAGCTCTAAGCACTTTACAATGTTTGACAACACTTAAAAAACAAATATAATGATATGATTACAAAAATAAAAACAAAACACCACAAAATTAGAAAACAGAAAACATGCTGTAAATATTTAAGGTAAGGAAACATTACTAGGTCTTTAAGTCTGTTCTTATAAGAGACACTGAAAAAATAAGGGTTGTATGGAACAAACTGTTAAGTATAGTCAATTTTACACTGTAAGACAGTAAACCCAATCTCTTCTGGGTACACAATTTTATGGTACAGAGCTGTATTTCAACTGAAATCAGCCACTGTTCAAAATGTATATGAATTTCAAAACCATTTACACAAAATCACAAGATTTTTGACAGTCATGAAAAATCACCATTTCCTCTGCTGCTGGAGAAGTTATAACCTATTGACAGATATGACACGTTAAAAGGCCCTGTCAAAATATGCTAAATTGTTGCTAAAATTTTCCTGGCAGCAAGATTCTACCAACACAGCTCACTGCTGGATTTTGAAAATGGAAATCCAAAGTAACAAGTTCTAAAAACACCAACATTCCACTATACAGAAAAAGTTTGGCCAGTCTTTGAAACTGGGGGTTGAGGATCAATAATTGGAGGTCCTGGAAACAGGGATTACTGAGACTGCAAGATGGAGTAAAAACAGACATGAAGTAAAGATCAGAATAAATAGGATTAAAAAGGGCTTGAGATGAATCAAAACCCAAGTAATTATGTAACCAAAAACTTGTTTCTTTCCTAACTGTTGGTAAATCTTTAACTGAATTAACATAAAATCTATGTCACAACATGTCAAACAAACAACAATATTTTTGACTCCCCAATCCCCCAAGACAATCATACTTACAACAACATGATTTCCAATAAATGTTATGAAAAAAAGACAGACAGACCTTTCTTGACACAGCAATGTATGCCCATAACCTCTTATCTGTTTAAATAGTAAACAATCATAGCTTTATAAGAAAATTATAACCCCTGATCTGCTTATGCATATGACTGTCACAAGATATCAAAAGGTAAAGGTGGTCAGAGCTATGATCCGAACCACTAATCCAGATTACAAAGTTGAATGAACACTGCACATCCGCACTGATATAACATGGAAATTTATACCATTTGGGATTTATGAATACAGGCAGTCCTTTCATTGTTCTACACCCTGAAGATGTAAAAAGAGCTAGAAGATAAAAGTGCACAGACTGACACGAGTATGCCCAGAGCATAAACTTCAGGAAAATAAAAGCACTGAAAACAATCACAGTCAATATCAGCATATTTGACAGTAAAACATTTTCACAATGAAGAAACAGTACAAAATTTATGCATTACCAATATGACTAGTAAACCACTGGTGAATTTATAAATAATACAGCATCACTGTCTGGTGTAAGAAAATTACATGCAGCTATGAAATGAACAATAACAGAAATACAAAAGCTTGTCAGGTACAGGTGAACCATCCTTTATAGTGTTCAAATTCATACTCGACATGGCCATAACAAGAACCAAACACTGGGACATATTTGGTCTTTTGTTCTAAAGGACACCAGAGCCACTTGGTTCACTAGCACCATTACAGGTACTTGCTAATCTACCTGAGGTAATTGGCTGCATCTTTTCTGACTCATCTTTAACTGCATTTTTATTCAAAATATTTGCACTATTTAAGCTGTTCACAAGACCCGAATGCCACTAGTTGCCAATCTGAATTTGACAACAGTTTATCATTATTTCCACCATCTCTAGGCATAAAGACATTTTATTGATTGATTGAGTTTTTAAACTCATCATTAATAATCATCTCTATATGAGAATGATCTTCTTTGAGTGCAAGCAGTTCAGCTCACAGACAGCTGATTGTCCTGTTCCAATCAAGGCACACACTGACATTGTGAGGAATGGTACTGGCAAGTGGATGGTTCATCTCTATATTTCCAAATGAAATATAAATTGAACATAGAGTCCTGTATTGACTCCAAGTCTAACTTAACTGTTACAATGACACATGGCACCTTTCGATGATGTAATTATCACTGATAATATACAACTCTTCACCCTCCAAATATGACAGAAGTCCATGAATGTCTCTATCTAATATGGTCACTACAGGTTCAACACTATGATAATAAAGGCTCCTCTTCAGCTCGGCACTGTCCCCAAGAGAGAAATCCTTGGTACCCTTCCCTGTGGTTTTTGTTTTGGGTTTAACGTCACTTCTCAGTTCAAGATATGCTATACATCGTAGCCATATAACTCGTGGAGAAAGAATCTGGGATGATCCCTTTAAGAACCACCAACCTACGGGAAGCTACTGGTAGCTTTCTCACGTACCCACATTGGCCAAGCCCAAGAATTGAACCCACATGGACAGAGGTGAGACTACAACACAAACCATGACTCGGGTCTAGCTCAATTATTTTTCATACACGGTCAGCACCACCAAATGATAATTATTTATTTTACATATAATTTTTCGTACACTGAAATTAATAATTATTTTTTCGTGTACGAAAAATTACATAAAATATGGTAAATTTTTTTGTCACAAATCCACTAAATCCATGTGGATTAGTAATTAATACAAGAGTATAGACACAAAAAAATGGATAAATTATTTATGAATAACACTCACTGTAACTAGTCCACATCTCTACAATAACTTTCGCGAATGGTCATTAAGTCCACAAAGGATGACTGTTGTAGTATCCTCAACCTGCCATAGTTCGTCCCTTAACAACGGTCTGGTGCAACATGTTTTTAAGTTTAACAAAATCTATCTCCACTAACATTTTTCAGTCATATAGCATCCAACAGTCACGTCAACACAGCCCGTTTTTTTTTAATGATATCTGGCGCCATTTATTTTCAATTCAGACTGGTCTGCCATGTATATAATATCAAAATAGGGTGAATATATGACAAGTGGTTTCACATTCAAGAATCCTGTTTGTTTTCTTGGAACTGTTTCAAGTAAAATTATGCAAAAATTATCTTATTTACACACATGGTCAATTTTTATTAGATGTTTTTTTAAGTGTTATTAAATGTCAAAGATTTCTCTTATATTTAAATATTTCAGTGAAAAAATTCATTCTTTGCATCCATTTCATTCATTTTTTCCTAACATGATGTAAAAAGCACATGTTACAATAGCAAGTTTTTGTGTTGAATTTGCCATGACAAAAATATGTTGGGTTTCCTGCTAAAGAAAAAGAATCAGTAAACAAACACGTGAACAGCGGCCCTGACTTAAATAGCTGATACTCGCTCCAGGGCAACAAACTTGAAGCTAAAATGGCATTAGTTAAACCAGACATTTATTTTGTGCTTTCTTTTATTTGAATTCTGGTACATATTTAAATTTTATTTTGTTGAATATTTCTTAATCAGTACTTACTGTCGCTGTCAACAAAAGGTACTGACCTAGTTAATGTCATCAGGATCTCAAAACAAGCGTGTTTAAGTCTCAAGAAAAAAGGTGCATGAACCATGGACAGGCACAAAGTTAGAATGGTCTAGCTTTAAATATCAGCATCGATTCTTAAATAGGTCACGCGAGAAAGGAGAAAAGGGTCCTCCCTTGTATTATTATATAGTACATATATGACAAGTAAATTGTAAGCAGCCATACGAGCTCCTGTGATGAATAAATGCACACACGACACGAGCCTTAATCATTATTCTGTATCTCAATCTGAACTTGGAATACTTTTTTTAAAACGGGTACCTGGTTGTTCATTTTATTACCCAGGTTATTATTAACAGGTGGGTACCCACATACCCAGGAACCCGTTGGCATCTTTAACTTCAAGCCTATTAAGACCCATGTTATCATCTTGCCTGCAAATGTGAAAGGATCAACTTTCAAAGTTTAGTTAGACCTTTATCTGAAACATGTTTTTTGTTCTTTTTTGGGGGAGGGGGGGAGGTAGAAGTTGTGCAGTGCATTCATGTCATTATGTGTAGCACTGAACTAATATTTAACACATGTCCATGTAAGTATTTTTGGACCATATGAGGTCAACAAACAACCAGTCTCATTAAATTCAACATAAACATATTAGAAAACCATTTCCTTTTATGGGGATATTATGGATAATATGTGAAACAAACATCTGCAGTATTTCCCTTTACCTTCATTTGTGCTTCAGAGACCCCTAAATTTTTCATTTGACCCCCAGTTTTGATACCAAAGTTTGTTTTTTACTCAGTC
>JAECUM010017739.1:0-75228 GCA_016617855.1 Megalonaias nervosa
AAAAAAAACATTATATGCCATGTTAGTAAATTTTGTACCATATATTCATGCATCTTTTTTGTAATATTGCTACAGTCGCCTAGTTATTTTATTTTGCGTCATGCAGAACGTTAAACATGAAGTCATCACTTTATCCTTTATTTAATTTCTTAATTCTGAATAATAGACTTCCTATATTTCGTGTTGAGTTCTACATTTTTATTAACACAATTGAAATAGACACTCGTCTTATTTCAAACAACAAGTGTCTGAAATAAATCAGGTTTCAAGGTTCCTATTATAAAGATCTATCACGACATGTGTTACGTGTAGGCTCGTACAAAAATAACAAGAGAAAAGAGTGACGCCAACAAGCTTTGTATATTTTAACAAAATAATTTATTTCCCTAGAAAACAATGTAAAAATTGGAAATAGGACTTACGGTTTGTGAATATAATCCAAAATTTAATCCTAAGACTGAAAAAATATAAGTCCTATCACTAAACAGTTCTAATACAATCCGGGTTCTAATCTCGATGAAATTCCAATATGGAGGCGATGACGTCAGATTAGGTCGTTGTACTGGTGTAACGGATCCTCGATTGAATCACAGTTTATAATGTTTCCGTTAAACTCCAGAATAAATTTCCACTCAATTTCTTTCTCCCAGAACTTTTATAAAATATAACGCACTTGTTTAGTTTTCTAGAGAATAAATTATTAAATTCCAAAAACAAATGAACTTCAAAACCAATCTGGCTTCAACAATATAAACACCTTGTACCTTCAAGGTGTGGACATACGACTGACTAAATCTACTAGAGAGCGTCTGTTTAAAGTCGCGATTTTAGATCACATGGTGCTTCAGGTGATGGGCTACGTGATTTACTAATTTGAACATCGCAATAAAAAATGCCATTTATCACGTATGCAAGAACAGCCCTATCTAAGAATCAAATTCTCACTCTGAAAATATATCAAAAAAGGTTTGTTTACAATCCAGCTAACATGCTGGCCGAAATAACCATGGAAATAGCCAATCCTTATCACTCGATGTTTACAAACTCTTTCAACCACAGTGAGCAAAAATAGTGCTGAACAAATCTTATAATCTAATCGGGTCAAGCTAATTTTCGGAAAAGAGATTCAAATCCAATGAAAATTATCATTACCATAAAATGTAATGAAACAAAAATAAAATAAAAAAGAATATTGAAACTAACACACAAGTAATTTAATTACATATTCGTAACACATGTCTGATTATGAGAATGCTGTGTCTCAAGATCCATCACGACATGTCTGATTATGAGAATGCTGTCCCTAAAGGTCTATCACGACATGTCTGATTATGGAAATGATGTCTAAAGATATATTCAGACATGTGTGATTATGAAAATTGTGTGTCTAAAAGCTATCCAAAGTATTGTTCCGCTGACTTTTTTATGTTCAAAATTATGTGTGACGACTGGAAACTTGAACATTTTACCTTGGTTGCGAACATTAATATAATTTTGAACATGTTTGCAATCAAGCTCTGGAAAGTGACGTAAACATTGCCATGGTAACATGTTACAGATATATCACTTGAAGAAATACATAAATATTATGTGAAAATAAGTACTCTCCATGAATGCTGACATCATGCCGTCAGTAATTAATACATCTGCCTTAGTTACCATAGTTACAATAGTTATCATTTAACTTTTAGGTGCACCTCTTTGTTGTATCATCGCATCATTGGTCCTATTTTAAAAGCAATGAAAGATTGCAAAGGTAATAAGTATCATGAAACTGGTTTTCTATTCTCTCTCTCTCTCTGTCTCAGTCTCTGTCTCTCTCTCTCTCTCTCTCTCTCTCTCTCTCAATGCCACACAAATATCATACATTCATTATGAATAGCTTGTGGCAGTCAGCGACAGAGATACAGACAAACAGACAGACAGAGAAAGATATGGGATTTTCTGGTCTGTGTTTTTTTTGTTTTCATTTGCAATACAAGTACCATAGTTTCAACTTTTCCACCACATTTCTTTACGGAAGGTTGAGTTTCGCTCTCCAAAATCAGCCAGGTTAATACAGTATTAAAAGCACGTTGTGCTCAATTACTATCCCATTAAGTATAACAGGTACATATAACAATGAACGATGCCTTCGGGACTTTTACATGTGCTTTGAAACAAATGCTTTAGTTTTTATCTTTAATCTCATCAATGTCGAACATCAGCCTACTCCCCCACCCCCTACATCTTCTTATAAGATACATATTGATTAGACCCTGAAAGGAAGGTCTGGTGCTATTAGTAAAAGACCAAAGATGTTTTGTAAAATTCGGTCACTATACATTAAGTTGTTATTGAAGGTTAAAAAGTTTGACTGATACAGAATTACAGAGAGTCTTATATATTATTTACTAATTTCAGACATCGCTTTTTAAATTATTTTATCCATTAATTTACATCTTTGGGTGTGGGTTTAAAAATTACTTATTAGGCCCGTGTCCTGGAGGAAGTTGCCCATGCCTGCTGTAAATACCGAGACAACACAACAGACCGATACAGTACACGTGTGTGTGTGTGTGTGTGTGTGTGTGTGTGTGTGTGTTTGTGTCTGTGTGTCTGTGTCTGTGTGTAATTTTTAACGTAGCTTTAACAATTTTTCAGTCATATCGCTTCGATGTCTTCAGTGTGGCAGTTTATAGTGATGTCTAGCACTGAGGCTTTGTGCCGCAGACATGTAGCATCATGTCCCCCAGGTCATGCTATCTTGATACCAGGCCCATCAGTCCTAACACTAACCTCTTAATGCCATGCACCAAGCGAGGCAGCTGCTATTACCATTTTAATAAGTCTTTGGTATGACTCGGCCGGGGTTCGAACCCGCGACCTCCCGCATCCGAGGCGGAAGCTCTAACCACTTAGGCCACCAGTACGGTCCTCAGTACACGTGAAATGCTATAAATACTGAGACAACACAACAGGCCGATACAGTACACGCGAAATACAATAAATACTTACCGAGTTATACTTACAATAACGTACAACAAATCGAAATTATTGCGGTTATGACATTACTTACGCCCGATTGACGATTTCTGGATGAAGAAAAGGTCAATGAATGAGGCAACCATGTGTTAATTGCCAGAACAATGAAAATAATAATAAATGGACCGGATGGGTCATATTGAACCAAAGGTTTTTTTTATACTAATACATTTTTAAGTTATCAAGCATGTTAGGGCACTCTAATAAGGGCGCTGCATAAGGGAGCTGCTCATTTATATTGGTTATAACTTAAATAATTACTCTATTTTACTGGAGTCGATTGTGGGGGCCAATTTGAATTACACACCACTTGATGAGCTCTCTGTACCATATCTGGCAATCAACTGTACAATTTTTTATAAGACAACCACCGCAGCCATCTAGGCTAAGGCGTTAATATGTTACGAGTCCACATAATTCAAAATGGCCACAGGAGATAGGGTTGTGCCAAGCATAGGATTTTATCCGGAAATAGTCTCTACCTTTCGCCAAAAGTGACCATTCAACCAACAGTTACTAAAGAGACGCGAGAAATACCGGTAAATATCTAAAATGTCCATCGATGTGTTGCGCTGAGCTGTCTGCTATCAATCCCTTGATCGTATGAACAGGTAAACTCAGACCCACAAATCCTCCATCACGGTATCAACCATGATTGGGGGTGGGGGTTGATTTATCGGACTACTGCGACTCCTGCCAATGATTGACCTTTTTTTTGTGCATCATATTATGATTTTTGCTGTACTTCGGAAGGAGTGATACGTATAAGGTGAAGTTATTTGCATTGGCAACATACACAGTAGTGAAGAGAATGTTGGCAAGCCTCTGTTATTTTCATGTACTGTGGCTGAAATTTCTTTGGATATTGTGCTTGTGGAAACTGTACATGATCTAAGCACACAGCTAACCAAAATAGTTGTCCCCCCCCCCCCATGTGCTCGAAAAATCAGCCTGAATTAGTGTAAAGCATACGATCGTTAGCAGTTATTAAAACGAACTTTGCCAGACTAGAAAATGCAATAAATGAATTACAAAATATATCAAAAGTAAAAACTAAAGTTATCGGATCTATTTTTTTTTTTACAATTTACGTCTAAAGTTCAGGAAATGAAAATGACCACTTGGAGCTAGCAGTTTTTTGTTATATGTGCACATTTGAAGTAAGGCCAAGCTATATACTCTATAAACAAATAGCACAAAACAAGTATACACTAAAATAAAGGGAATTAAACGTTCTTTTAATAATACTTGAGATATACAAGATCTTTTTTAAACAAAAACACATATTTGTATTTCCAAAGCCTATTTAAAGTTTGGCAAATAAGTGCTTCTTAACGTGCAAACTGTTTAAAGATACTATTATTTGCTCCTACATTTGGTTTTATTATCTGTAGCAATAGGGATTTGCTTTGGGGATTGTAAAACTTTTGTTTTTAGTAATTTTAGGGAACTGCACTGCATCACTCCGACTAACTTCATTTTATATGTGATGTTTCATTACATATATATTTTTACAGAGGGACCATCTAACAGTTTGTGTGAATTTGTGCTTCATATTAGCTGGCGTGCGATGAATCGTCCTTGTCGACAGTTGCTGCATATCATTACCTTGTGTCAGGTTACAGGTAACCGTCTACATTTCATGCATAGCTTACAGAAATTCGGGGTCCATAAACCATTTCTTGTGGTAGCTGATGCATACATTTGCATAAGTTCGGGGTTCTATGACCTATCGCTTATTGTAGCGATAGATCTTGGTCTGGTAACTTTTTTGTAGGACTAATCAGTAGAGAAAACACCATAGATCCTGAGCTGCCCGCATACTGCACAATGCCAGCACAGATTATATGTTGTTTACGGTTGAATCCAAATATATAGGAGTATATACGGTATGTGGTATTATCGTCATTATTATTATTATTATGCTGTGAAAATGGGCACCAGTAAGTCGCCACGAATACAAGCTCATATTTCAGCGGGGATTCTCCATTCATTTAACATGACCCTTCAACAGTGTAGTTGTCAATAGCTGTTAAATTCAAGGCTAATACGCTATCGTAGGTGTAGGTGAAGGATTGGTTAATTTTGAATGAATATACACTGGGGATCTTAACTTGATATTTTAACGTTTAAAGTACCAGACAACAATTGTCTATTACTTTTACCTTAAATTACCAGGCAACAATTGTTGATTATTTGGTCAGTTCGAGGTGATCAATGCAGTTTTTGACTTGGTTTAAGACAGAGTGGTGTAAGATGACGCCTTTGTTGACACGTTAATCAATTTTTGCGATATGACTCAAAGAAACATTATGATGTTCTATCTATCGTTCCCTCCAAGAGCACGAAAAATATATGATATAGGCCCATAGACTCTAACTTATTAACTTCCAGCACTTATAATCCAAGGACTGAAACGTGCGACATGAAAATTTGGACTTATTATCTTCCAACGCTTGTAATTCAAGGTTTGAAACCATGTGATATGTGTATAGACTCCAATTTGTTAGCTTCCGGGTGTGTCAGAGTGGTCTAATGCGTTTTCCTTATCAGATCATTGACATCTCACCTGTGTCCGTTTGGGTTTGTGTCTCGAGCTCGGTCAGTATTGGATATGTGAGAATGCTTGCCATTAGCTTCCCCGTTGGTCAGTAGTTATTCCCATGAATTTTCCTGGTTCTTCCTCCACCACTTATAATGGCTGCCATGTAAAGCCTGTATGTGCTGCAAAATGGTGTTAAACCCAAAACAATAGCAACAACAACAACCTTCCAAGGCTTGTAATTTGTGGTTTGGAGCGTGTAACAGAGAAGCGTGGATACATATTTAATTCTTATTCCAATTTCCGTCCTTGCATTAATTATGTGTGTGTGTGTGTGTGTGTGTGTGTGTGTGTGTGTGTGTGTGTTGAAGTTGTCGCCGTTTTAAAATATTTTTCTTCAAAAATTATGTTTAATATTCTGAGATACGCTATGTCTAAGGGGTATATCTAAGTCAGATCGTTCTTTTGTCTGTTATAATTCGAGGCAAATTAAAACTATTATCTTTTAGAAAGAGAGTGAGAACGACAGACACAAAGATAGAGTCAGAGGGAGAAAAGGCGCATATTGGCGGATAGGTTAAATATTGTGAGACCAATTTTCGAAGTGGCGTGCAGCCGTAAGTTACCAATATTATTAAACACAATACGTATTCATCGTCATAGATCTTACGTATTTTTCTTTATAACATTTGAATACAGAAATCCAAAGAATGAAAATGCTAAAATATATGATATCAAAACAGTTCAAATAGCAATCAATGAAGCATCTTCGTTATATTCATACATTTTATTATTGATAATAAGCCAGGAAACCCTTTGACATTGTGCTTGTATCATAAAGTATATTATTTATATAGGAACAGTATAAAATAATAACACTGTAACGTTGTCCCTTTTGGTAAAGAGGGATAGTTAATTACATTTGGCTGTCGCTTTCTAGAGGATGACCTCCCTCGATTTTATTGCCCGGTGTGAGTGGATAGATGGAACATCAACAGAGAACTAAGCAAGACTATTGAGAAGAAATAATACAATACGAGCCCCCTTTAGACAAGAAAATAAAACATTTAATCAATAACAAAAAAACTAATAATGTCAGGTTCAATTCACACAATTTTACGTTAACAGAATTTCAATAGCAGTGTTCTAATTTGGATTCGTTCATCATGATAACGAGTGGTGAAAAGAGCACAATGTCCACGCCTGATTTGCATCACCTAGCGTCGATTTCTGTCTTCCTATCCGTGTATCACACGTCTCCCCACCTTCACGTGTATAAGTTGATCTTCTTTGATCTTTCTATTCTGAACGCTTCATCTCTTTTCAGACTTCTGTCTTCGGACTGTCCCCGTCTGTTCCTGGGAGCTGTTTCCCTGAATGACAAGATTACCACTAAATCTCTATATGTAACACCTTCTATACGTATATAAAATTCTCTCACTTTCGTTACTCAGAAAGCATAAACTAGCTATCCAAACACTGCATAAATTCTGTCATAATGTGACCTTAACGATTAATGGTCCTTACAAATTTTAGACTGTATTTCGAGTAAGGTTCAATCGTTATCTCTAGTAACAAACGCCCCTGTAATATACATCCAAGTCTGACCTAATTCGATAGATCATCACTCTCGCTTACAGCGACTGACCATAAATTAACACGTGAGCGGTGTATCTAACATTCCCGTATATCTCTGCATACGCTACCACATGACTCATAAGACATCCAACCTAGCCAGTTCCACTCAGTAAGATACATACTATCAATTACTATTGCATAAGATTCACTAACTTCTAGCTCATAGCAATCCCTAACCTACAAGATTACTTAAGCATTACAAAATCAGATATAAATATGCAATTATCGTTAACTCACGATAATCAGTATCGTCCTAACAGACAAAGGAAATTAATTCATATAACCCTATGAAATCTTACACATCTGAACATTTGGATCGCATGCAATCCGTCAGTTCTATCAATGAACCAATAACTGTAAAATTAAAGAAATAACTTGCATAAACATCTCTAGCATATCAACAGATTTCCATGAAATCGAGTAAACGATACATAGTATGAATCCTAGTCATATCAAACACATTTGCATAAACAAGATAACAAAAATAGAAAATTACATGGAAAATTTAAATTGCGTACCTTAATGCTGTTCTCTGTCAGAAATTGTGCGTCCCTGCACTAAAGCCTATCTTTTCTTACAAGACAGCCACCTTGTCCCCTTTACTTGTTTAACGAGGAAAGCACTATTCTTTAGGTTTCCCCGGAGCTAAATCTTAGCTCTCGCAGGAGATTTTGGACTAAAGAATTTCTGACCAAGGCCGTCACTTTAAATTCTGCATTACTCCAAAGGTGTACGCCTTAATTTAACTGACCAACTGCGATCAGCGGTTCCTAATTTTCCCCAAGAAAATTATTTCTTTCGTCAGATTTTGACAGCCTAGAATCTGAGAAATACGATGCATATCAACTTCCCTTTGAAAGTGACTATTTGACATGAGGTTCCTTTCAAGCGGTTATGGTCGGTAGCTCAAATGTGTACTTTCTCATGACAGCGTTGAAATGCCCGGGTCAATTCTAAATGAGCCGCAGATGCTGGCCTTTCAAGTTTAACACTGACATGAAGAAAAGGTCGAAGTGACCCTTCACAAAGACTTTTCTAGCTTGACTGTAATAAAATTATAATGCACAATAAATTCAATTTTGAGGTTCCATACTTATTCAAAGTTCGACACATTACAAACATATCCTAATATCACCACTGGAATTGTTAGCCTTACTACTCCAACTCACATGAAATTAGATTGCGATCAAATTTTGTCCCTTTCATACCTTTTTTTATTCCGTTGTATTAACTCTTTCCACATGTACAAAATAACAGATAGCGCATGTCCTTTTCTTGTGAATTTCTTTTTAACACCTGTTACGGAAGCTGCATTCTAAAATCAGGTATTTAATTATTTTGCCTTAATTTTATATCTGCATAGAACGGATGCGCTTCTTGGCGGAAAGCGGTTCTCCAATGAAAGAAAACAATGTTTGTATATTGTGACACCAGAGGTTAGGACAGAGAAACGTCAAAGGTCTCTATACACATTTCTCACTAAAGTTTATACTCATCTCTGATATAAACGAGTATTTATTAATGATGATCAAAGTCGACCCTTTTTCCGTAGCGACAAGATCTTTCTAATAAAAAATCACTATCAATTAAAAGAAAACAGCTTAAAACAACTTTAACTGGTATTATGTAAAAGTTGTGGCTTTTAATCTATCATGAAGAAAGATCACAATATATTTTTTTTTTAAATGAACGAGTTGACTGTGTATGCATTATTATCTATTTCAAGCATGTCTAATACACAACACGTGTTTTCATGCTATGCATATAAAATGATCTGCATGGGATAATTATTGACAAGGACAACAATTATCTCCATTGATCTTGACATGGAATGAAAGGTCTTTACTAATTTGTATCCACTGCGTCATCAACGGGAGCAAGAATAGTGAAAATAATAGTTATTTTCCTGGTCTGCATAACGAGTCTTTCTTGGTTAGTTTGCAAGTGTGAATACTTCTCATTCAACCCTTTGTTTCTCTTAGCAGTTCATCATTGTCTATTACTCTTAGCAGTTCATCATTGTCTATTACTCTAAGCAGTTCATCATTGTCTATTACTCTTAGCAGTTAATTATTGTCTATTACTCTTAGCAGTTCATCATTGTCTATTACTTAGCAGTACATTATTTTCTATTACTCTTAGCAGTTCATCATTGTCTATTACTCTTAGCAGTACATTATTGTCTATGACTCTTAGCAGTTAATTATTGTCTATTACTCTTAGCAGTTCATCATTGTCCATTACTCTTAGCAGTACATTATTGTCTATTACTCTTAGCAGTACATTATTGTCTATTACTCTTAGCAGTTAATTATTGTCTTTTGCTCTTAGCAGTACATTATTGTCTCGGCTATTTGCTCTGCATGCACACAACCTTAATGCTAACCCTTTAAATATGAATTTATGAAATATTTTCAACTTGTTTTCGTATGATTAGCTTTTTTTTGTGCAATACAGATTAGTTAACTTGGTCAGTTAGTGTGTCTAAGTAGCTATGATATTTGAGCCCCTATGCGGGCTTTTATGTAAAGCTTACCGATGGGTCCCTGCCTAATCTACAGCGTGAAAAAATAATTTGTGGGCCCCATTGCTTTGCATACTCTTGCTATACTGTAGCTACGCCTCTGATTGTGAGGAAAACAATGACTCCGTCAGATATTATATGTTGTGTGCCAGATTAAGTCAAGTATGGGATAAACCAGACAAATGCACAGGCAGGAAATATAATGTGAACTGGACAGGTGCACACAGATACGAAATAAAATGTTCACTGGACATTACAAAGGTATACACTATGAACTGGACAGGGACATAAGTAGAAAATGCAGTTTGAACTGCATGGGTACACACATATAGCAAATTCATTGTGAACGGGACAGGTGCAGGCAGGTAGGAACTATTATGTGAAACGGACAGGTGCACACGGGTAGGAAATGCAATGTTTCAAGTCTCTTTAAACGTCTTCATTGCTTTATCTAACTTTCCTTGTCTAATCTAAGTTTTTAACGTTGTTTCCAATTTCACGATGAATTTTAATATGTCACAAACGTTCAACACTGTTTAAAAGAAAAACGTGCGAAAAATGTAATAGAGCATTTCGCATTTATTTTATGAAGATTAAGCAGTCCAGTGCTTAAACATCGTGGAAATAAGGTGCATAAAATTGCCAGGAATATCATTCAGTTGTTTCTTTTCGTCGATGTTTTTAACTATGTGTACCGGCCGACAACATCAACATTCCACTTAATGTGTTTCAGTATTAATCATCTTCATTGAATGCCCTTTGTGTGTAAATGTTAACCATCGGTTTTGAAGACCCTTTGTGTGTGAATATAAATTTCCATTAAATATCCTTTGTGCGTAAAAATCAATCATCTCCATTGAATGCCCTTTGTGTCTTAATATTAACCATCCGTTTTGAAGACCCTTTGTGCATGAATATTAATCATCTCCATTCAATGCCCTTTGTGTATGAATATTAATCATCTCCACTGAATGCCCTTTGTGTGAATATTAATTATCTCCATTGAATGCCCTTTGTGTGTGAATATTAATCATCTCCATTGAATGCCCTTTGTGTGTGAATATTAATCATCCCCATTGAATGCCCTTTGTGTGTGAATATTAATCATCTCTATTGAATGACCTTTGTGTGAATATAAATCTGTATTGAATGCCCTTTGTGTGTGAATATTAATTATCTCCATTGAATGCCTTTTGTGTGAATATTAATTATCTCTACTGAGCCCTTTGTGCGTGATTATTAACCATCTCCATTGAATGCCCTTTGTGCGTGAATATTAATAGTCTCCATTGAATGCCCTTTGTGTGTGAATATGAATCTCTATTGAATGCCCTGTGTGTGTAAATGTTAATCATCTCTATTGAATGCCCTTTGTGTGTGAATATTAATCATCTCTATTGAATTCCCTTTGTGTGCAAATATCAGTCTCTATTGACTGCCCTTTGTGTGCGAATATTAATCATCTCTATTGAATGCCCTTTGTGTGCGAATATCAATCTCTATTTAATACCTTTTATGTGTGAATACAAATCTCTGTTGAATTCCGTTTGTGTGTAAATATTAATTATCTCTATTGACTGCCCTTTGTGTGTGAATATTAATCATCTCCATTGAATATGCTTGTGTGCAAACATAAATTTCTATTGAATGCCCTTTGTGTGCGAATATTAATCACCTCTATTGAATGTCCTTTGTGTGTGAATATTAATTATTTCTATTGAATGCCCTTTAAATACTGTACATGGCTAAAAACACAAGGATGATAACATTGCTCCATGGTAGAGCCTTTTACGTCCAGACCCTAGATATATATTATATTATTCTATAGAGATATGTTGACTATTCTATAGATTTATATTATATTATCCTATATAAATATATTATATTATATTTTATTGTATTATATTATATTATATTATATTATATTATATTATATTATATTATATTATATAGATGTATTATATTATTCTATACAGATGAATTATTTTATTCTACAGAAATATATAAAACACAAAGAATTTTTGTTAAATATTCGTGCATGAAAGTATTTGAGTCCTATGCAAAACCAATTAAAAATTATGTCATTATCATGACTTAATCATATCTTAATAGCGGAAGAAACAGTTCAAATTGACGGGTTATGCTTGCGTGAAAGTATTAACAAATACATTTTGCCTGACATTGAAGAATTTTGTTACCTTCCTCGCCTACTTTCTTTAGGTGATCAAAGGGATACGTTGCGTGATCTTTCTTAAGTTAACGTTCCTAAACAACGCCAATGGAACGAGAGGCATGTGGGATTGACTGCCACATCAAATAAATATTTTTGTTCGTAAACATCAACGTTTATGTGCCTTTAGAATTCGTTTGACCTTTACTTTGGCAAATACTTGAAATCAATGGTTCAATAAAGTTATCAAAAACCATAAGGACTAATGTTTTCAGTGTAGCAATGACTAATATGCCGAAAAGAACGCATGTAATTGTTGTCATAGGTGCCGAGTATGTACGAGCATATCGTGATTATAACAGGTGCTGAGTATGTACCGACATGTCATGATTATAACAGGTGCTGGGTATGTCCGGACACATCGTGCTTATAATAGGTGCTGAGTATATACGGACATATCGTGTTTATAACAGGCTCTAGGTATGTACGGACACATCGTAATTGTGACAGATGCTGAGTATGTACGGACATATCGTGATTGTAACAGGTGCTGAGTATGTATGGACACATCGTGTTTATAACAGGGGCTGGGTATGCACGGACACGATCATAATTGTAACAGATGCTAGCTACGTATGAACATATCGTGATTATAACAGGTGCTGAGCGCTGTTTGTTCACATGAAAGGATTACAGATAGATCAATTCGTTTAAAATTAAGTGTCCAAGGCAACCCAAGTGTCTCAGATCTCTCCTTCATAAAACTAGACTCCTATTCCAGATTTTAGAGTATGGTTTTGAAGTCTAGAATGATGTGTCTTGCTTGAAATATTAAGTAAAGTTTTTGACGCAGTTGCCAAAACAACTCGAACAATCTTGCAGCTGCCAAAAACCTAACACCAACGTACAATGTTACGCATGTTTTAAAGCATCCGTCTTAAGTCCAGCACGTTATGTTATGGTATGGTTCTTCTATCTGTCAGTACTTGAGCCCGTTAACATTTACTTACTATGCCCAAAACTTTGTGAGGTTGAAAATGTCTCAACTTGCCCAAGTACACCCTTACTATACGGTTTGTTGCGCACCATAGTCGAGCGAGACGGAAATGTAATTCAGTCTCACATATCCATGTCCGGATATTGAATATGGATATGTCATTGAACCACTGAAGATATTATTATTAAACTGGAGTCAGTTATATATGACGTGTAGATAGCGTGTTGCATGTTACAGGCAGTCTCTCTACCTAAAGGTGAAGGTCATGCTAACAGTAAATGCAAGTACACGACTTGTATCCTTGCCTAGAATATAACTTTTGAACCACTGAAGATATTTAAATCAAATTTAACAGGTTATATATCATGACCAGGCAATGCGTAGCATATCATAGCCACGCAACCCACCCCACATTCGGCCTCAGAATGAAGGTCACAGCAAGGAAATATATAAATCAGTCGATCCTGTCCATATACGGGTATAACTTTTAAACTGATGTAGATATTTTAATGAAACAGCTTTTCATATATCTTGACTTGAGAGTGTCTGATGTATTCCCCAGTCATACACTCTGTCTGAAGGTCAATGTCACAACAAGACATAATTTAAGTCAACGTGTTGTTTCCTTATCCAGGCTGTCACATTCCCACCACTCCACCCCTGTTAGTTCGGTGAAATTTTAACAGGGTCAGTACATTGTCATACAAACGTTGAATCCCCAACTCAGAGGTCAAAGTCATTAGCAAAGGAAAAGTCCAGAGACGGGCGTATCATGATGAGAAAAGTCCAGAGACGGGCGTATCATGATGAGAAATTCGTACATTGTGTATCTATATCTGTACATTTCTTGCTGTTTACTCAGTTATATTTTAAAACGAAAAGGAAGTGAATATCTTATATCGTAAGATTTAAATATGTAAACATCACATTGATGCATTATAGTATTTCTACTGACAGAATAAATCAAAGAAGATCTATGTTATAATCTCTGTCCTATTCCATTAAACAACATGGCATACAACAAAATGGTAAAATTCTTCTCTCATTTAATACTGAGTACATAGTTTACCGTACTGATTTCATACATTAATTAGAAGAAAAGCAAATATTGATTCTGAATTGTTTCCTATTACTACTGACGCTATTCTTCCATGGTGCGAACAGTAAATTGCAAACATTACCTCTGATTCCGTTGAAGGCTTTATAACTTATCAGCAACATGATATTTAATGTTCATGTTCATGTATTTTATTCAGTTTGTTAGATCTGAATACGTGGGTGGCTAATCGACTTCAGAACAAAACCTGTTAACAAATTCATCCTTTTAACCAAAACTGTCTTTGTCTGACTCAGAAACACGCCATAGATGACGGTGGAGATGCCTTTTAAAATAAAACGTTTTGATCCCTATTACAGAAACCTACTTGACATTTTCTACATCACTTTTGAGACTACTCCAATTTGGTTTATGCGCCACCTTTGATGGGGGAAAACAATATTAATTAAGAAGATATAAAATTTCAATATCTCAGAATAGGATTCATGCGCTGCAACGGGCATATTTGCCACAGCATTTTCTTTAAGACGAACACAAGAAACCAGCAATAAATAACAATGCTAGAATGGTGGAAAAATTCATATTCCCGAAGTTGTGCAGACATCACTTCGTCCAGATATTATCATATGGTCTGAGATTGTAAGAGGAGTATCTTGCTGGAAATGTGTATTCCATTGGAGGAACGAACGGAAGAGGTAAATGAAAGTAAACAAAGAAGTACCAGGAACTGGTAGAGAGTTGCGGAGCAAAAGGACAGAAGACTTTCCTCCTCCCAGCGGAAGTAGGCATGGAGTTTCCTACACAGCCGACCTGGAGGTTCCCCAGTGCACTACGAATCAGAGGAAGACAATGAGCAAGGCAACAGAAAGATCGTCCATTTTGGATCTGGCTGAAAGGTGTTGAAAGACTTAGTAGTCAACACAGGTGATACTGTCTGATCAATACTGTCGTCCTATCATCTGGAGAACGTACCGAGATGACTGGAGAAACACAGAGAGAAGGCTGGGAACTCTGCTGATGACGTCTGTACAACCGTGTCTCAACAGCATCCAGCTAGAGAACAAATATAGTACATTCTTGTTGAAAGTCCCCAAACCATGCGTATACATATATACATATATTATACACGTCTCGGGCACTTGGACTTGTGTAGTTTGCTTTTACTTCAGAATAATTTTTAGCAATCGTTTTGAAAAGTAATTAAAACGTAACACTCTTGATGATTCTCTCACTCTCGTTAGTTATTTAGTTATGTACATGATACATTTAAATTCAATGACACGTATATATATATATATATATATATATATATATATATATATATATATATATATATATATATATATATATATATATATATATATATATATATATATATATCTCGCCTCATAAATAATTATGATTTCCTCTCTATTTGCAGTTCGTGCGAAGATTTAAATTATACGAAATGCATATTTAATCAGTTTATATTTATTACAAATCAACATGGCAAGAGAGCTGATAAAATACGCGGTACCCTTAATAATTTGTTTCTTTCTGTAATAGTGCCAAATTATGTAGATAGTTTCAAAGTAGATCCTGTCGTAGTTAGCGTAACACTAACCATTAAGATTGACGTATCGGATAGGCTTGCAATGACTTGACAGCTTGAAATAGTTAACCTCTCTTGTGTGAAGGCGTAAGTGAAATTTAATTAAAGTCCTTTCGATAACAATGAGACAGAGATGTTAACGTAAAGTCATATAGCGGAAACTGACAAAGCTAAGAGAAACCAGAGCCATAAATTTGGGACAGTCTAGGGGCATTTCAAGTACGTGTTATAAAATGATATTTTCCAGACGGTTATTAATAAAGGCGGTCTAGAGAAAGTTATTCTGACTTCGGTGGGAATGTTAAAAATTGTTGGCTGTTAGAGAAAGTAAACCTGATTGGTTACGCTAAAGGGAGGCGGATGTGTTCCCCAGAAAAAATTCATGATTTAAGCATCATAAACGAAGTTTTAGGCAGTACAAGTATTCTGCCAAATCATGACCTTCTTGACTCCAGGGGAAGAGGAAGTGTTCTCCATTTATAAATTGTCCAAGAGACAGTGGGTCTGGAAATTTGAGAGAACCGGAACCAGAAAGAGATTCGACTTCATAGAAACGAGAGCGAGTCTCGGAAAAGACACAACAGTATTGCTTCAATCACATATAATATGCATTGATGTAAGTTTGTAATTATTTCTTGAATTTATTCGTTTTAAATTCATACTTGACTTTTCCTTGAGTCCAGAAAATAATCGTATATTCATTTGTCTTGAATGTATAAATCATGTATTGTAGGAATCTCATTCATTTCTCTGATACGATTTGTAAGAATTAATTCATTTGTCTTGAATGTTATGGGAATCATTATCCTAGAGAGTTCTTGCATTTCTTCTGATACGAATTGTGAGTAGTAAATTATCTGTTGGAAATGATTTGTAATCTGCATGCTGAGAATTGATTTTTCTATGTCTGGAAATGTATGTCAGTGAATCGCTAATTAGCAAGGAACGTAGTTAAGACAAGGAGTGAAGTCCATTTATTCGTTGTGTAATTAAGTTGTGAATTTTTTCAACTGAGAATCGATGGTGTTAGCATTAGGAACGTGCGCCGACTGACATATTCAGCTATTAATTTACACCCGACAACAGGGTGTAGTTGTTTATCTAAGAGGTTTAATTATGTCATAGTTCCAGTAGGAATGCGAGGAGCAGCTACAAAAGACAAATACACGTTAGGTTGTTTGTGCAACACTATCAGGTTGCGAACTGACCGTAGCTAAGTTCTGCTGAATTACGATAAGACATTTTACATACGGGGACTCGTTTTGTTCAAACTTTATAGGAGTCATCTTTAATCGCATGGAAAATCAAATACGCGCGTGTCCTTTTCTTCCACAATAACCTTATTAACCAGGATGTATTCGTATGTGTATAATCAAAGCCACAAAATCTGCATTATATATATATATATATATATATATATATATATATATATATATATACATATATATATATACATATATATACACACACACACACACACACACTCTGCATTTCTTGTTATTTTTCTCTACATGATTATAGGTAAATATATTGTATTTTGGACTTGACCTTGTGATTTTGATGTTGTTTTTATTTTGTAAATAAATTACATGCTTAATATTTGTCTTTGAGTGTGGGTTAAATATTAGAATCATTATCAATACAGGTAAACATGTTTATTTGGGCCTGAGATATTGGAGTTTCCCCATGAAGAAGCTGTTTTGCTTCTGTTTTATATCTTCTTTATTTTAATTTTATTAACAGATTTTATCTGTTTACGACTTAGAGATGAACTTTGAACTTACATCCTGGCTCTACTTTAATACCTTAGGTTTTTTTTCAATCTTGTTTACTTTAACAAGTATTAATTCTTGCGATATCATCAAATGCGGAATCATTAGTATTGATGTGTTCAGCTTTTGATTTGGGTGGAATTATTTACTCAAATTAATATTCTCTGGAATTACAAAGTGTTCAATAATATTCTTGTACAGAAACATCAATTTGTAATTATAGTGAATTCAGAAAAAGACATCTTCTTTTATATTACTAGAATCAATTGTAAAACTTAGCACATCAACACACTTCAGGCCACAGGTGCATTAGTACATTCAAGACTAAAGAAATATCAACGCTTTCAGCGATGGATCTTATCTCCAACACCACTGGAATTTAATTAGAACTTTATTCATTAGAACTGGTTATAGAATTCTTTGGACTATTTGGGATTTAATTCGCAATACCGTAAGTTCTTTTTCAATTTTCAAGTTGTACTGTAGGGAAATAAATTATTTGTTGCTTTTTTACAAAACGTTATGGTTTTCGTTCTTTTCTGTTACTTAATTTAAGAATATAGTTTCCTTATATATATATATATATATATATATATATATATATATATATATATATATATATATATATATATATATATATATGCATGGGGGGGAGAGAGGGATATTTGCTTGTTTATTATGGTTGTACCATTTAGGAGAACTCAGAAAAACTTCTTATAGTAATCGATAATGAAGCTAAAAAACAAAAGCTGATAGAAGTATTAAAAGAAAAATCTGTCCGTCCTTACATTTATTCGTTGATTTAAAGCTATTCTGAAATGTAAATCTTTTCATAACATAGCTTCACAATATAACGATGATCTCCTAACTCCAGCTTCCAATATCCACTCCCATAATATGTGTCTATTTCATAATCTGATCTTTAATTACTAACATCTTTTACATATTCAGCAGTAGTGTTGTGGAATATCATTGCCAATTATATGAAACAAACACCTACATTATATGTATGTATGTGTATGTATGTATGTACGTTTTATATTTTGTTTAATCTGTCTACACCTTGATTTGTAGTTTTATTTATGCCACCTGTGAGGTCCGGTTTAAAGAGTCATTTTGCCAATGGATGGTAAATAACTTACGGAAAAATTCCCTAAAGAAACATTTATTTGAAAGATATTAAAAGTTTCTTCCAAAACTCTGTGGCGGAAATGTTACTTATCTCTATTGTGTGAAATAACAAATGTATCTATATTTAAAGTTACTTTTTACATGTTGTGTTTTAGTAATCAAGTAGCTTAGATGTCGATTAGCATATAAACTCTGATGAATTAGAAATCAAGATGAAAATACGAGTTCCTGACTATATTTGAATGCGAAACTTTTAATATTTATTTGATATTAGCGTCTTGCCTCTTCCGACTGTACGCCAAACTTCAAACGCAGATTGACGCAGCGGTAGGGAAATATTGCATTTATGGGTGAAGATGATTCATGCCGCTAGACTGACCTAAAGCTGAGTTGACTAGATGTGAACATGGCCCTTTTGTTGCCCGTAGACTTCTCGGGTGGGTAACTTTGAAAATCAATGCCATAATCCAGTGACATACTGTGACTTATTTGTCCATGTTTATCATAGGCATGGATCCAGGAATGAAATTTGCAAGTCACTCATCTAGTCAAAGAGGCGCCCTGTCAGAGCAGAGCGATGTACAATATTATGGTAATTTATGCAGCATATTATTTTTTTCAACGATCAAAATTATGATAAGGTCTAACTATAATAGAAAAGATGATGGGGCTTAATGTCGTTGTTACTTTGTGTATAATTTTTTTGCACCAAGGTAATGAGGTCGATAACGAGTTACTAGTAATCTCTCTCTCTCTCTCTCTCTCTCTCTCTCTCAGTTCATAGCACAATTGTCTTTGTCATTTACATATATTTTAGCTATATATTGTATACCTTCTATGTTAACAATATATGCGATATTATGGCTATTTTTCATGCCATATCACTGGTTTGTTTCTGCCTCAGAAATATGATCGATCGGAAATAACTTTCGACTTTTTGTAAATTGTGCATGTGACATTTTATTTGAGTTGTAATTGTCACGAACTCCCCTACTTTTAGTCGAATACTTATGATAGCGGAGGGTGGTCCTGCCGAGCTCGCCAAAACAGGACCACCAATAGCAGGACTTGAATCAGTTCATATTTATTTTATTTCATTTATCATCAAGAGAGGTAGTGTTAGTGGGAATGTGTGAGTGTGCATTATTAGTGTTATATGTCAATAAATGTAATATTATTCGTGTATTTTTCGTTGTTTGTCTTCGTCTCTTAAGCGACTATCGCCTGTCCCAAATATTCACCCTCCCCTATCCTAAGTATTCGACTAAGAGTAGGGGAGTTCGTGACAGTAATTGCATTCTATTATAAAGTTCATAAACTTTTCTTCGCACTGAACTCAAGGAAAGAACTAGACATAGGACAGTTTTGTTAACTATATGTACCATATATATCCACTTACAGGTCAGGTCCAATTGCAAACACCATAGACCTTGATATACCGTTGAATAATGCGCAAACAGATCAGAGTGTTTGTTTAACTGATTACTCTCAATAAACTGCATTGACCCGGATCTGCCGTCACTTTGCCTTTACTTTTTCCTAGAAAAAGATTATTTAATAAAATTTTAAGATAAATTGGATGACGGCAGTGAGTCCCCGCACATTCTTCTTGACATGACGTTAGGTACAATAAACAGAGAGGCCCCACGTGGCCGAGCGCTCTAACGCGTTCGCCTTTATTGATCACTCATATATCTCAGCTATGTTCGCGTGACTCCGAGTCACGTCTTATCCAACGTGGATAAGTGAGAAATACTAGAATAATTATCTCTAATCACCACGAATCACAGAACTCTAATTTCACAGTTGTATGATTCATCAGCAAGTCTTTCTAAGCCGAAGATTGTTACTTTGCTCCACGCACCACAGAACATGACCCAAATAAATAATGCAAAAACTTATTCATATCTCAGAATATCCCGAATATTTCTTGTGTGAAGAAATTAAAGAGTGTCCATTTTACCAAACTAATCCATGCTGCCATAAAGTCTCGTGAATACTGTACATTATGACATCTGCTACTATAAACTGGCCAATTACTTGGTTTGAGAAATATCTTCTGAACACGGCTACCACAATCAACAAATAATCACTAAAATCTAGCAAAGCTATAAACGTAGACGTCAATACCTATATCACATACCCTAGGCGTTTACATTACGTAAGCCTTCGAAAATCGCTCACCCCGAATGATTACAAACGTGAAACGTGTGGTCATGAATCAAAGTTGATTACTCCCTAGAATCAATCATCAACATAATTTATGATTCCTAAACATGATTACCGATATAACTGAATGGATCTGATCTCCTAGATATGCTCCTCTCGATCATACTAAAGCATAATTACTCATCTGCTAAATATAAAATATACTGTATTCATAACGAAATACATAATGTTTAATCAAATATGACATTGTTTTGACTAGGCTAGCAAGGCACCAAACTTTTGTAGATTTATCGTATTTTGCAAGTCCACTGACTCTAGCGAGCTCAATAAAAAGAAAAGAATAGACTATAGCCATGTGAGAGTAATTCCAATCTCTTACTCATTGTCGATTGTCTCCCTTAGTTCATTCAAGCAGAATCACAGCTTCTCCCTGCCTGTACATCTAATATGTGCCGTACAACTATCAGGCCACTAACAACTGGTCAAACACGCAAGCACCTCCATGCTATCACGACGAAGATACTGCAGGTATAGTGATATCAATTCTTATTTCCCGCCCAATAGCTTCTGAAAAAAAAAAAAAAACCGTTGCACAATGTCAGCTTCTTATTGCTGACAAGCCTCTAACATGACATCTGCTCCACCAGTCACAATACCACCCCCCATAAAAAAAAAATGAAAAAAAAAATGACGCTTTTACACCAAACACTTCGTCGGCTGCTGACCATGTCAGGTTACACTGATGCTCTCATGTACAAGATCACGCTACTATGACAGCTAAGAAGCTAGGTTAGGAAGTTAAATTTTCCACCTGTATCCGCACGATCAGTAGTCATGATGTCACTCTTAAAGGTGTTACCAAAAGAAAGCCATCCCATGTTTGTGGGTATCCAAGCCGAACCGTTCGGTAATTCTGCGGCTGAACCAAAAAAAGCCTTACGCTAGAGAACACAGTCCGTACAATATCAAATAGAAAATTACAAATAATCAAGGATATGCAAGATCACCTCTCTCATAACACATAGAACCAGTTCTAAATCTGACATTGCAATGGTTCATCTATCAATGATTCCAACTGAAGTTTGTGTACTATGAGCATTCTCTAAGTGAATCCTCATTAAACGCTGATATCCACAAGCTGATTCTTCTATCTGTGTATGACGAAAACCACAGTAGACTCTATTATCGATTCTATCTTGGTACCCAACAGTTTACAAAGTACATTGTAGGAAACGCTGCTCAACAAAAAGGTTTCTTCAACAGGTCAAAACCGCAGCCTCGCGTTGCCGACCACGACGCAATCTCAGCTAGTGAGATTGTGCTTACAACAGGAGAATGCATCTCTCCCAAAAGTCGCCCAAAACCCCGGGCGATCGAATAAACAGCGCCAAATTAGTTGTCGCCATCAGAACATGCCATTAGACTATGCTAGCGGACACTGCCATCAAACAACGCCATCTGAACACGCCATCAGGCAATAATAGCGGACACTGCAGCCTCACATCTAAATCACTACTAACACACAGCGACAAAAAAAAAAAAAAAGTTCACTAGCATCCAAACAGTCACCACTTAAAGTCGGCGTTTTAAAACTTCATAAACAAATTCCAAATAAATAAATCTTGCTCAAAGCAGCAAATTAAACGACGTCTAAACATTGCACTTGGAAGTTAATACTGCGCCTGAGTAATCCCAAGCAATTTACGCAAAAGCGGCATCTGCCTTCGTATAAGAATATCATAATCAAATAACATAATTACAAATTTATACCAACCTTAGTGCAATAAGCTATGTGAATAATTCTTGCGACTTTGTCTATTTCGTCCATTTGAAAGCACTGGGTCGTCCTTAACCATTCAGCAGTCACGGATACACAACCGTTGCTCACCTTTTACCTTAGTGAAAACTGGGGGGGGGGATGTGGGGGCTGAGGGTTCTGTCAGAAGGTTCTTCTTTTATCAATCAAACACGCTAATCTTTAAAGTTCTGCATCCTGACAATGAAGGAAATCATTGCAAAAAAATGTTATGCATGTAGTCAACCATGCGAGATTCATTTCTTTCCTGGGTGAAAATGCAGTTCAACTGACCTCGTTTCTGGTCCAGAGAAAAAAAAAAAAGAAGCACTCGCTGATCCACTTTTAGGAAAAAGCTATCCATGCATACATGTACTCTATTCCACCCCAGATTTATATATGTCTGGAAACAGCAGTGGCTTATAAAGAATCATGTCTACTCACACTTAAATAGAAATGAAAGCAAAGAAATGTGGTATCTTTGTTTCAAGTAATAAATGTTTGTTTCAAGTAATAAATGTTGCTAGTCGCGAAAAGAACTTCCAGGGAAGCCTTTAACTTCCAGGGAAGCCTTCCACCTCCAGGGAAGCCTTTAACTTCCAAGAGTCCGCGCCTTCTTTCCATTTTCCATATCAAGTAACCTGAATTTGGTTTAATGAAAGATAGAAAGAAAAACATAATTGAAAACATAAATATTGCAAACTATCCAAAATCGCACCACTGCCACTAGAAACCATTTCCTGTTGCATGCAAGGGATTTAACAACCGAACAAATAAACCGAAACTTTCATGAGCCTCGTTTGAGGTTCATGGTTTCCCCTGTTTCCAAGGAAGACAAGACAACAATCGTTATGAACTGAAGGGTTGTTAACGTGCAAATATTATAAATAATTTTCTACAATCACCTAATTACCACACATGAGGAAACCCTAAGTTCACATTTGCATGGTTTTCCTAGCTTCACATTTGTGTAATTCATCAGTAACCTATCGTATCCGAAGAGTATTACTTTGCGCCATACATCACGAAACAGGACCCAAATACATGACATAAAGAATTATTTAAACATCCATCCAATTCTAAACACTTATAAATTAGAATATCCTTAGAATTCCTATGTTAAGAATTAGGGAGGGTGCATTTTAGGAAATTAATCCATGCTACCATAAAGTCTCGTGAATAATGCTCCTCTAAAATGGCTGGTTACTTGGTTTGAGAAATATCTTCCCAACACCGACACCCCAAAATCAAATAAATAATCACTAAAATCTAGCAAAGCTATAATTGGAGATGTCAGTACAAATACCCTATATCCTAGGTTTATTATATTATATATATGTGTTATTGTCATATTGTCATCAACTCTATGGTCACGTTCATAATTTAACAGAGCCGCTCAGAATTGTCTGAGGAATTAATTCTGATTGAAGTGTTGAGGTTTTCCTGCATTTCGAGTCTTTTCTCTTCTAGAATCCGTCTGGAGACTGTTGTTTACTTCGCTGATAAACAAAACCAGTCACAGGCTTACACGATCTCCTCTGGCAATAACGCTTTTGTACTTTGTACTCAGACCTTCACATCCTGTAATTCTGTGAGCATGGATGTTTGACCTATAAACACTCTGATGAATTGAAATCCTTCACAATATCCCTTAATATTTCCATCTAATCTCTGTCTCTTGTCTCTTTCGGACTAATCTGTTTTCATCCAGAAATCAATCACCCTTCAAATGAAGAAGCAAACTACTTGCTACACTACGTTTCCCTTTATTATCTGTTCTTCAACACCCTTCAAATCATGAATGAAATAACCTAGTACGCTATGTTTCCCTCTATTATCTGTTCTTCTTGTTTTCTCATTTAATGGCAGGTATGGCAAAGTACATTCAGTTTTATTTATTCTTAGTCTTTAAGCAACATGTGTTATATACATGTATGCAGGAATTACCCCAATCACGCTTTTCTGCAAACATATATGAAAGAATTATCCAACTTACACTTTCAGGCAGACATGAATGCAGAAATTACCCCAATCTTTCTTGTAAACATGTATAAAGGAATTATCCCGATCAGACTTTCTTGTATTCATGAATACTGAAATTACCCCAGTCTGTTCTGTAAACATGTATAAAGGAATTATCCCACTTTCCTGTATACATGAATGCAGAAACTACCCAATCACGCTTACCTGCACACTGCCGCTTGAAGTGTACTATTTTTTTTTCTTTCAACATTTTACATAAAACAGTTTGTCTGCAAAGGGTTGCAAATGGTCCACTTAAACCTACCCCCCCCATATATATATATATATATATATATATATATATATATATATATATATATATATATATATATATATATATTGACCTAGAAATCGACGAGCCATAACATCTGTTGTTTTATGTAAATTTATGTAAGCGGAAATTATATCCCGGATATTTTATTGTCATAGTAGTAATTATAGGCTATTAAGCAAATTCAGAGAATTATTTAAAAGAAAATGTGTCGGCCGCAAAAAATAAATAATTTCATGTTTGCATGGCTGTCTTTTTCTAGTCTTCTTGGTTTAAACCGCTTGGTTTCAATGTTCTAAGGCGGCGTATCAAGTAAGATTCCTTTTCTTTCCTGGTTTCGGACCTCCAGTTGGGGTTGTGAGCAATTGCAATAAGTGTTATATCACTGAAAGCGTGGCCAGAGGTGAAGAAGTGTTCTGCAACCGGGCTTCTGTACAGCTTCTTTGTCATCCAATCAGATCTATGAAGGCTGATCCTTCTGGGTAGCTTTTCAGTTTCTCCGACATACTGAAGGCTACAGATCTTACATGTGATGAGATAAATTACATTCTCTGTTTACATAACCTGTCAATAAAAATATTTTCAAGCATCCGCAACAAGTTGAAATAAACTAGTTGAAACATAATACATTTAAAGGTTAATTCCTGTAGAAACAGTCATGTAAAGTTTTGCAAACACAACGGTTTTTGTGTTTAATTTGTTTCTCTTGTCTATGTTTTGTATTTGCCTTTGAAAAAGACTCATTAAGAGTCGAATGCGCTCAGGCTAGTTAGATACTAGTTGTGCACTGTTCGTTGTCAGTTTATTGCATATATATATATATACAGCAGCATATATATATATATATATATATATATATATATATATATATATATATATATATATATACTTCAATTTTATTTCATTATATAGATCTGATGAAATATTTAGAATATTTTAACTTAACAAATCCTAGGCATACTATACTCCAGCATTACTTTGTAATTTGTACAAATTTTATTTATGGTCTAAATGTTGTACTTTAAAACAATGTTGACATGTATACATTTATATAAATTACTATGTATAAAAACAACAACAACAATAATAATAATAATAATAATAATAATAATAATAATAATATTATTATTATTATTATTATTATTAAGTTCACGCACGCCTTATCTCTTCAATGTGTCATTTTGAGTTCTTATTTTGCAAGAAGTGTGCAAAATACATTTCAAACTTGTTTGGTAAAGTTTAGGCGTATAGTTTGGCAATAAAATTCAAAAGTGCTTTATGTGGCTCCCAAACGATCTGTCATTGTAAACTGTCATCTGTCATTGTAAACTGTCATCTGTCATTGTAAACTGTCATCTGTCATTGTAAACAATTTCATATCTTGGATTTACAAGTCTGATAAAAGTCATCTTGCACTGGAAAACTGAACTTGCTCTGGAAAATTTGAGCTTGCCCCAAACATAATATCCCAACATATGTAAACAATAAGAGAAAATACAGTATATTTTAAGGAAATCGCATTATATTTATTGACACTTTCCTTTCCATTGTATCTCTGTCGGCATATTACAACCATATGCCGATAGATAATGTTATCTAAGATATAGATGTAAATAATACACATAGATATGTAGATTTGAAACAGCTCAAATGCAGACCTGGTTGGAATAGTAAAAGCAGATATGCAAATGAATATAGACAGGGGACAGATAGAAATGATTTTGCAAACACCTACATCTGAGAGAGAGAGAGAGAGAGAGAGAGAGAGAGAGAGAGAGAGAGAGATTTAAAGCAAAACTGTTTATAATAATTTATTTATATTCACAGCTCAAACATTAGTGTACACATTTTACCCATTTATCGGTATTTAACAATTATCATCTAGTCACCGTTAAATCAGCGACCTGTATCAAAATATTTGAGAAACTGACTTCGTCTATTTAATTGTTTACCAAGCAGTATGTCTCTTGTCTCTTGTAATTATTACATAAACAACATATCATAAACGCCGCTTGTAGGTGCTACCTTTTCCTCATATAATCAGGCTTTGAATGAAATCTTTCTGGTAGTTTCACTCGCCATACAAACGACTACATGCATCAAAACAATCTTTGAAAATCTTACAAACTGCCCGACAACAGCCCGAGGCTAACGTAGAACCTGAAAGATGGCGAATCCGTGATCGTACGATTATTGCTAAAAACATTTTAGTGAGAATTAAAATATAAATATGTTTTCCTTATTTGCTTTATTTGCCAAAACTTGTTTTAAATAGCAAGTATTTTTATTATCATGTTTTCTGCGTGAGAAAATGCGAGACTGGCCAGGCTATTGACGGCAAGATGGAAATGACACATACAATAGATAAAATAAACTGTAGCCAGGTCTGCCGAAGAAGAATGCACTACAAATAAACTCTAAATAAAGGTGTTGATATATGTCTTGTGGCGAGATCACAGGGTAAAAAACTTGCAGAACATAAAGCATTAGGAACTGAATACAACTGCATGTGGGCATCTTCACTAGCCAAATTTACGATATGTTAACCCTATCTGGACCTTGGCGGATCGTTCAGTTATTTCGGTGTTTCGAAGCTGTGAACATCATTCGATGCGGCGGCAAGCCACCGCATCCAATCAAAATCAAGTTGTTTGAATCTGAATGGGATGGGGGCAAACAACTGCAATGGAATCATAAGTGAGCACTTTTCTACGGCCTGTCCGTGTTTGTACAAATACATCCTTTCTCTAAAATACAGCTGTAATGGCTTCTCTATGGTATATAGTAATACCTTCGATTTTAAACTTACAAAGTGTCTTTTTGAAGTTAATTGCCTCCACCATTTTCGGCCGATGTACGATGCACAGCTGTTACACCCTATTGGATAGTAGGCATTTTACATACTAAGGGAGACAACTCAGGAAATCCAATAGATGTTGCAAGGACAAAGTTCTGAAATAGCTGTCCGATCCGCCTAGATGTAGATAGGGTTAACACATCGGAACCTTAGCTAACGAATATGCCTTGTCGGTAAATTAGCTCAAATAGGGCTACTGTATTTTACATTTTACCCAAACGCCGACGTTCAATAAAATTTCTTGCTTCTTGATTCCCTCCCACAATTTTGTTGATTTGCCCGTTGACTAGTTCCTTTCAAATATAAGCTTGCCCGAAGCGAATATTATTTATGAGTTAAAGTGAATTTAAATCGCAAACTAAGTTTTCTGAAATATTTTAGAGAAATTTTTATCCCTTGGACGAGCCCCCAATTTTCTATTACGACTCTGTGGTTTTAAAATTAGTAATAGAAAAGAGTGCAATGTGTAAGAAGCAACAAGCTTTGTAAAATTCAACAAATTATTTATTTCCCTTGGATACAAAAGTGAAAATATGAAAAGAACTTACTATGTTGTGAATTAAATCCCACACGATCCTAGAATTAATAACACAAGTCATAATGTATAAAGTTCTGAATAAACATTAGTTGTATTCGAAATAATTTGCAAAGCTGAAGGTCTTGATGTGCCTGTAATGGTTGGTAGTCTCTGACGCGCTAATGTACCAATGACCTGAATTGCAATTATGAGCCAAAATTCTTTTGTTGGAAGACAGTAATATAATCCAAGGTTTCCATTTTTGAATTTACTGTAATTCCCAGTTAATGTCTCCTTCCTAATATATCATAGAGCATTTTGTACTTCCTGAGAATAATAATAAGTTCACTCAAATCAAAATCTGAATACAGCAATATCAGTGATTATTACCCAGATGTTATCGCAGGAATAAATAATTTATCCAGTAAATAAGATTATATTTTTTAAAAAAAAAAACAACACAAGACACACAAGAATAACCCGGATGAGGGTCAAAAGTTCTTTTCTAGAAAAATCTGTTATAATTAGAAGGTCTGTTACTAAAATTATAATATAGAATGTTGTAAACAGCAGGTAGACCCCGCATTTCCTGGGAATTTCCAACGTTCTGGACTCAGATTGAGATAAACATGCTGTTTACAAAAACAAAATTAATTATTCTGTCAGGTAGAAAATGAACTTGATTATGGACAATGTAAATTATATACAATTAGCATGTAATAAATAAAAACAGCTAACAAACAATGCAAATTTTATATATATATATATATATATATATATATATATATATATATATATATATATATATATATATATATATATATATATATACATTCATTTAAATTCTCATATTATTAGTAGATGGAACAAATTACTCTTTAAATGTGCCACTTAATTTCATTCTTAACAATGCAGGGCACAGTCCATTGTTGTAGATGTGTCTGTATACTTGTAAATATGATATATATGTTCTTTTATGTTTACAATGTTTTACTTGATATCCGTATTTTAATTTAGATGTATGGACTATGTAGTCTTAAATAAAGAATTCTTATCTTCTTATCTTATCTTATCTTATATGTATTTATATATATATATATATATATATATATATATATATATATATATATATATATATATATATATATAGAGAGAGAGAGAGAGAGAGAGAGAGAGAGAGAGAGAGAGAGAGAGAGAGAGAGAGTCTAATTTTATCATTATTTTTCATGGGATATTAAGCTTTAGAGATGATGCACAATATTTTACTTTTTCATTGGCTACAATATTTTTAAGAAATATTGGCCATGGTCGTTTTATTCTGATACGTACTGCGAAAAAGAACTTAAAAAATAATCTTGGACTAGGCAATACTCATTTTCTGTTGCATCCTGTTCTGTATTTTGCTAGATTTGCTCCTGATCAGGTTGATTTTCCTGAATTCATACAGTACATTAACTTTATACCACGTAATTTTTAAGTCTGACAAAATCACACAAAGGAGCTGTGTACGCATCTTTTCGTTTTGTCGAAGACATATATACCTCCTTTTGTTTCGAAGCTAGTCGCTCAATGCTGCATCCTAATTTATTATATCTTTCTGATTAGCTAACTTGAAATCTTGATTTAGAACAATGCTTCAATTCGCCTCATCAACGTTTACAAAAGTATCGGTACCAAATATTAAATTTCAGTCAGAGCTATTCGAAATAGTGACCTGTTTTTGCAGTTCCACTGGGTCACCTGTGTAACTAACACAGATAGTGAACGAAACAAGAATGTTAACTGGAGCAGTCTCATTTGTTGACGATGACGGTGCAGGAGCTAAAATCACATTAATTAATTACTATGCCGAAGAAAACTTAAATTTCTTAGTTCATAACACCAGAAAGGAACTACTTATGTGTTCGTGCGCTTCTCAATATTTTGCAAAAAATTATAGTTATTTATTTCTTGAGATTCGTTATTATTTGTTTACACTATTTGCAATTATAAGAACTGAACTTCAAATTTCAGACGATTCACTTCAATACGATCATTCATACAGTCTCTAATCGAGTTTCAAGTTTCATTACTTCTATATTTTCTGCGACTGCAAAATCCTTGAACCACATAATTTAAAACATAGTAAAACATCTCGCAGGAGTCAATCTGGCACCACAGGTGTGGCAAAATATCACAAAATAAACTGTGATGTTCGATGTGGGTTGTTCTTTATAGTTTATGAACTTTTTTTACTTCAAGTAAATAAAATTAATGTTAATTATGAAACTAAACACACTGAACTGATAAGGACTATTACAACAAAAACAAAAGCTCGTTTATGTGAATAAATTTTAAGAGTAAATTAAGGAAAGATTATGCTGGAGGCTGAGTGGATCTACTTTTCCTTTTTGACCTGGCATTTCATGTGGATTATCCGAAGTTCTAGACAAAACCAAAATATCAATGATACAGGTCAGGTAGAAAACGAATTTGGTTTCGGACACGGATGAGTCCAAACTTCAATTATCTTTAGCATATGATGAAAATAAAAACAAACAAACAAATAATGCAAATTAAATATACATTATAACTGGACCATGTCTCATGAGAGCTGCTGTAAATATAGTATCTGACAGCATAACTTAACATATATAATCTAAGCATATCAACTTGTGTTTCACCAAGCAAGGAAATTGGAAAGTCACACCCATTCACAAGTCTGGCAGCAAAGATGTCAATAACTACAGACCCATATCTATCTTATCAACTCCGACCTAACTACTTTTAACAAAAAAAAAACTTGTTCATGACAATCTTTTTTGTACCTATCATAATATCACTTATTTATTAAATACCAATCAGGGTTCAGAGAAAACCCCACCTATGAGACAGCCTTGATCTCCATGATAGATAGATGGATTTATGCCTTAGATCAAGGAAAATTAGCTGGATCCATACAAGCTGATCTTAGAAAAGCTTTTCTAAAGAAACCAATCATGATATTCTTATCAAGAAATTGAGCATTTATAAGTTATGACAATTCAACGATTGATTGGTTTACATTATATGCTAATTGTGACCTGAGGTCGAGTTGAGGAATGTATAATCTTGCTTATTTAGAAATTATTAATTCGTGCTTTAAGGTCTAAGCAGAATCAATTGTATTATTGTTGTGCCTGATAGTTCATTTGGGCTGGAATTTTTTTATTCAAATTATTTATTCATTAGAAATACAAAGTGCTCATCAAAATTAACATTCTTGGAAATAGAATCTTGACTTTATTGTGAAATTTCAAATTAGAATTTATTCTTGGATAGTATTATTGTGATTCAACAAAAGACTGTTCGCACAACACAACGATACGGGCCACCACATGCACATTAACTCTTTGAGCGTTTGATTTAATTTGGACTTCCACTAAAGTTTATTCAGAACTTTAATCATTGGGACTTGTGCCTGTAATTCTAGGATTATTTGGGATTTAACTCCCAATACCATAAGTTCCTTTTAACATTTTCACTTTGTATTCTAGGGAAACAAATTATTTGTTGAATTTTTAAAGCTTGTTGCTTCTCTCTTTTCTATTACCTGTTTTAAGATCATAGAGTCATAATAATTCATCTGCAGTTTGCTACATGTCATTCATGACTTCATATCGGAAATGTACCTCTTTACGCCTTGGATGGTATCCCCTGCTGCGGCTAGATTTGCATATTTAAGCGTCGTCAGCGTACAATTGGTTAGACACCGGATCTCGATCTATGACACTTGAGTGCGGCTGAATGTATAGAATGAAGAGAACAGGTCAGAGAAGGGAGTTTTGTGGAACACAAAAACATAGATCAAATGGGCTGGAATGTTTCCCATTTACTGACACAATTTGTATCCTGTTGACTAAGTAGGACTTAACCATAGTAAGGCTGTATCATGAATGCCAAATATTTGCTGGAGACGGTAGTAATATGCCACGGTCAGTTGTGTCAAATGCCGAAGACATGTCAAGGAGGGTGAGGACAGTAATCTTTCGATATCAAAAGCAGATTGAAGGCCGTTAAATACTCCCAGAAGTGCAGCTTCACTACAATGGCGAGGACTATACATAGAACATCTTTTTCTAAGATTTATTTCACATGAATTGGAGGTTAGAAACAGGCGGTTAGTTATTTAAATCGTTATGGTCAAGCGTCGGTTTCTTCAACAGAAGCTTTACAAGTTATTATTATTATTATTATTATTATTATTATTATTATTGTTGTTGTTGTTGTTGTTGTTGTTGTTGTTGTTGTTGTTGATGATGATGATGTTGTTATTATTATTATTATTATTATTATTATTATTGAAAAAGCATGCCGAAGAAGACACACTCGACTTGTGAATAAAATAATGTATGCCTTCTTCGTACAAGAGTACAACTTCGAATTAAACACAGTCGATGTTGGGATAAAAGTGTGTGGGTCTCTACTTCAAAGAATAGTACAACTTTTAATAAGACACATTTGTACTTGACGTCTAGATAAAAATACGAATGCTTACTTCAAGCAATAGTGCAACGTCGAATTAGAACACACACCCTACTTGTCCATAAATGCATGCATGCGTACTTCAAACAATAGTACAACGTCGAATTAGAACACACACCCTACTTGTCCATAAATGCATGCATGCTTACTTCAAGCAATAGTGCAACGTCGAATTAGAACACACACTCTACTTGTCCATAAATGCATGTATGCGTACTTCAAACAACAGTACAACGTCGAATTAGACACATTTACTGACAAATCAACAAAACGCGCCAATTCTGCCACAAATCCCAACAAGCTACCATTATTTTGGAATAAATTTATCAGTGTTATCGAAAAGAGGAAATGTGAATGGTAAACTAATTGTGGGCTCAACTGTGTTCCGTATGTAAGAATGCAACTAGTGCATAGAATAGCATTAATTAGAATAACACTGTGGTGTAATGAGTCTGACCCAGAAAACGATAAACTATGCTCAGTCGCAGTCAGGATATAAAAAAAAATTGTGATCGCCTGCGTAAGGCTACAGTGTTAATGTCAACTGGGTCAAACACAAATCTTTTAACGCGGACTTTACTCCGATATTGTTTTTGAATGGTTGAAATAGAAGCCCATATTTAAGCAGGATGGATACTTCAAGACTGTTGCGTGCTCTACACTTGGTTATCACACTTGTGGTTGATTTCATTGAGACACTATTCTTCAGACGAATATCACTGGTTATCACTGTTTCCAACCAGTAGTATTTATATCTAGTCGGAAACATCTTACCGTACTAAAAACAGATATTGGTCAAGGGTACATTTTCTGGATGCTATGCATTTAGTAGAGGTAGGTAATCTCTCTCTCTCTCTCTCTCTCTCTCTCTCTCTCTCTCTCTCTCTCTCTCTCTCTCAGCTATATCGTCTCGTGACCGTTTCGTCTTCTCACTACTACTACTATTACTGCTACTACTACTACTACTACTACTACTACTACTACTACTACTAATAATAATAATAATAATAATAATAATAATAATAATTTTTTTAATAACTAATTATTAATGACTGGTGCCATGAGTTATCTCAAATTGTAATTATTTTTGTAAGTAGGCTTCATAGCAGTTTCAAATGTACAAACTGTTACTGTTATTATGCACAGAAATATTTTCAGAATTTACAGGCAGTCTCCGGCGTTTCCATTTCCAGTCTAGACTGCGCTTACAGCCATCTTGTGAATAGTTTAATTAACTCTGCAGTGAGTCTTAATATTTATTTGGGAAAAGTCATTTTGTCATTGACATCAGTATCGTTTGCCACTAGATCCAACATTCCTGATGTCTTTCTATTTATTTTGTCACCGTCCGTTCTGGCACCTTATGTGTAGGAGAATAAATATAATTTGTCTTTAAAGAAATGAGTAGTACAAACTATGAATGTTTACAATACTCGAACAAATTCTAGCGTGTAAGTATTGCCTCTAAATTTATAAAGTGTAATATGATCGCTGTATAACCATAATGTCAAAGTTGATAAAGTTTAATATTCTAGATGTATAACCAAAATGTCAAAGTGTATTAAGTGTTCAACGATTCCTACAAAAGCCTTGCTATCCGCTGACATCACTTGAACAAGAACTAAGTATCTACAATTGCTGTTTGCTATATCAGTGTTATAACTTCTGTCTACAATAGCTAGTCGCTATATCAGTGTTATAACTTTTGTCTACAGTATCTTGTCGCTATATTAATGTTATAACTTATGTCTACAATAGCTAATCGCTGTATCAGTGAAATAACTTTGGTCTACATTAGCTAGTCGCTGTATTAATGTTATAACTTCGGTCTACAATAGCTAGTCGCTATATCAGTGGACTAACTTGGGTCTACATTAGCTAATCGCTGTATTAATATTATAACTTTGGTCTACATTAGCTAGTCGCTGTATTAATGTTATAACTTTGGTTTACATTAGCTAGTCGCTATATCTGTGGAATAACTTTGGTCTACAATAGCTAATCGCTATATCAGTGGAATAGCTTCGGTCTACAATAGCTTGTCTCCATAAAACTATCATAACTTCGGTTAGTTTTGACGGATTATAACTTCCATAGATATTGCTGTCATCTCTTTTTTCTTCAAATATTGACTGATAAGCACGCTATATTCGTTTCCTCGTAAATGTGGTTTATTGCATATGATTATGTTTGTCTCGCACATTTATTTCTTATTATTCGTTTTAAGTTTTTATTATACATGAAAGGACAATTAGCATTATGTTCTGTCAAAAGTATGACATCATCAAAGGCGTAAAGGGGCAATTTTGTGGGCAATGGAGTGAATCGACAAAGAAATCAGAGCATTATAATCTGTCATGATCTTTATTTGCATGAAGCCGATTGATTAGCCATCAGGAAGTATATATATATATATATATATATATATATATACTATATATATATATATATATATATATATATTTGAATCTGATACAGACATTAATGATGACACATTTGATACATACAGTTAGAAACATCCATTGCGTCTTCAAACATTCAGGGAATAAAAGCTATATGTAGTTACATATACATGTACATATTCACACACATATAAATGTATGTATGTATGTATGTATGTATGTATACACGCACACAGGCACATATACACTTACACTTTATATGTGTATATACATACATCTATATCGACACACGCGCACATAAACATATATACCTGCATGCATCTGCTTGGAATATGATACAACATAAGTATTGAACAAGTTAATGTGTGACCTATGAAGTACATCCGAATGTTTGATGAAGCATGTGAGTTCTATACAACAAGCTCTTTCAGGAGAAGACACAAAACGTCTCATCAATAAATAAGTACTACCGTATATTATTCCAAATCTTTTTCTTACCAGTACTATACGAACAGTATACATGGTTGTATCATATAAACAGTATTCATGGCTGTATCATAAGAACGTTATACATGTCAGTATCATAAGAACATTGCACATGACATTATCATAAGAACATTATACACGAGTAGTATCTTACGAACAGTATACACGGTAGTATTTTAAGAACACTTTACATGGCAATATCATAAGAACATTGTACATGACAGTATCATAAGAACATTGTACATGACAGTATCATAAGAACATTGTACATGGCAGTATCATAAGAACATTGTGCATGGTAGTATCATAAGAACATTGCACATCACAGTATCATAAGAACATTATACATGGCAGTATCATAAAAACATTGCACGTCACAGTATCATAAGAACATTTTACATGGCAGTCTCTTAAGAACATTATACAAGGTAGTATCATATGATCACTGTACATGGTTGTATCATGAGAAAATTGTACATGGTAGTATCTTAAGAACATTGCACATCACAGTATCGTAAGAACACTGTACATGGTTGTATCTTTCAGTCATTATGCATGGTAGTATCATAAGAACATTATACATGGTAGTATCATAAGAACACTGTACATGACAGTATCATAAGAACATTGTACATGGTTGTATCTAACAAAATGTATACATGATAGTATCATAAGAACACTGTACATGGTTGTATCATATGAACATTGCGCAACACAGATTCATATGAACTATGTACATGGTAGTATCTTAAGAACATTGTACATAGTTGTATGTTACAAATATTATGCATGATAGTATCATATGAATACTGTATATGGTTGTATGTTACAGATATCATGTATTGTCAGAATCGTGCCGAATTTTTCAATATTGAACGGCTTCATACTTCACGACACGTATGTCTAAAATAGTATTGTGTATCAGGAACTACTTTTTGTAAACAAACCATATACGCTCATGTAATAGACATTTTAGCTTTTGGTTTATTAAATTTGTTTGCCAATGAATTAAACAAGCTGTTTCGTCCTTTTGAAAGTAGAGATGATAAAGTTAATGATGTGGACGAGTTTAATGAGTCACAAATGAAACTTTCAAACAAGCAAATGAATGAACATGATATTAGCAATGTCCACAACAAACGTGAGAGACGCAGTATTGAAAATACCTTTCTGATCATTTAAACAGTTATTTAGGGGAAATGTTTGTTATTTTTTTTTTTTGTAAATAAATGGTTCAGACTATGACCAGTGCTTCTAAGGTCTATAAAATAGCATAGAAAAGCATACTGAGACCAACGGCTATCGCATATCTATCAGAGATGTACCATTTTACAAGTCAGTCAAACACTAAATTCGAGAACAAATATAACTGGCGGTTTTGTTTGAAAACTAATAGCCTCAGAGCCAATAAGCCAAGAGGACAATGAAGAAGTCTTAATTCTGCTGGCTAGATGGACTATCACACAACAGTTGCTTTGCACTCTTCCTCGTTTAACTTTTTTGATACAATGTTAGGCTAGCGATAGAAGCCATACAGGTTATGTACATCGTTCGGGTCCCTCCAGCAAGATCATGCAAGTGATAGGGCAGAAACATATGTATTCTTTACCTTGTGATTTTTATAATTTTGCATCTTGAATTTCCTCAAAATGTACTTTCTTAGTTTTGCAAATTTGAATTATATGACCCATGTAATGAGTTCCTAAACTTGATACACTTTATGAAATTGTGCTGTAATTTCGACTACATTTCCAGCTGAAATCACATTCTCCTTACTGCACTCAAACGAAATAAATGTGATATTCCAATGTGTCTTTTTTGTAATTTGAATTAAAAGAATTGATATTTCATATTTTCCCACATTATGATTCTAAACAATTAATGACAGAACAGAAACGCAGGTACAGTTGATTCCTCAATGCCGATCTTTCCACTGCTCAAATCACACGTACGTCGTACGGACTTGACCCAATAATTCCAGTCCATCATAAACAGAAACGCAGAATTAGCTTGGATCGACAGAAACACAAAATCTACCCATTTCAGACCAACTGGAAAAGTTGCTTCAATGCACATTCATTCACACTATGATTCTAAATTTCACTTGTAAGTAGACCAAAATAAGAACATTTTGAAACTAATGACGAGCGTTAGGAAGTTGAAAGATTGGTAGGCGGTACTATGCGCTCATTAATATTGTTCCTGTGTATTGATGAATCAACGGTCGTATGTTTATTTTGGAATACACCATAAGTTCAATTACTTTGTTTCTTGAAGTGTGTTCTTTTTATTATTATGCTCTGGGTAGAAAAGCAAAATGAGTAAATAATAAAAAGGTCATTCCATTGGTAAGGGAAAATATTAACTCGTTTATTTGCAGCAATACTATATTCACAATATCGTGCAGTATTGCTCAGAAAAACTTGTTCATGGTTTCCCATACAAATGCAGTAATCATATATATATATATATATATATATATATATATATATATATATATATATATATATATAACTCTCTCTATATATATATATATATATATATAGATACATACATATATATACATATATATACATACATATACATATATATACATATATATACATACATACACATAAATATACATATATATACATACATACATACATACTATTGGTACGCATGACTTATCCACACGTAGGACACAATCTCAGGAGTTGACAAGCACTTTTCTGCTGTGAACCTTGCGTATTTCAGATGTTGTTGGTAACAGGTAGGGCTGACAAAAGTGCCCTGACAAGCAGGCAATGCACTCGGTTCTTGGCCTTCGTCAGGGCAGTCTTTAGAGACCAAACATCCTGAGCATTTCGAGCCACAATGCTTGTGTTGCTCTCGATTGTTATAGCCATAGTCACATTTCTCACAGTAATAACTGTATCCCAGGAATGGGGCGATACTGGTGATGGTATCGAAATGTTCATCGTGATGATAGAGATGAATGTATTTTCCGTCTTTGAAATTTTTGCCTCGAAACAACAGAGGTCTACGCACTTCTTGAGGGTGCACTTTCAAGGTGTTGCACGGAGCTAAGACGTCTTGCAATTTTTGCATTTCAGGAATTCCACAGGGTTTGTCTTTGGATAACCCCGCTTGCTGTAACAGGAATTCTGCTTCTCTTTGTTGTTTGGCTCGGTTCTATTTTCGATTGTTCTCCCAGGCTCTTTTCCATTCTGCCGTGTCGTTCTTGTCAGCATACGTTCGCCCCACCACGATGGCACGGGCTAAACACATTGTCTCGAAGGTTGTTAATTCGGACGCGGCTACGCTTGATACTGCGAAGGTCGTCCACCAATAACACCTTTTGCGTCCGGTTCCTTTGGGAAGAGAAACGTGGGTCATGAACAGTGTCGCTTTTCCATCGGTGACGTGAAACTTGTTGTTGGATTATTGCACTTGTTGAATCTTGTCGATGACTTTGGAAGGTGTCAATTCTGATGACTTGCTGAACTCGATCAAAACGGGTGACTTCAGACTGTCGTGATAAATGGAAAGTCTCAAGCGATCGTCCTCTTTGGCTTGATATTGCTGTTTCAGTGTGGTTAACAAAGAATCCCACACATGGATGATGAACTCTTCTGCATTCTCCAGCGGTACTTTGGACTTGAAATCTTTTAAACTTTCCCGTGTACGTGTAGGCCGTGGTTCTAAATATTCTAGAGAAGCGTTTATCCGTCTCTCGAATGTAGTAGTAATTTTCAGGGTTTAGAGGTGGTGGACTTTGGTTTGGTGTAGATCTTCTGGGTCTGGATTCTGGCTCACTCATGTCATCTTCAACATCGCTGGCATGAATTTGAGCCAAGACTTTAGCTACTATGCGAGGCGGTAAGTCACATTTCTGCCTCTTACCTTCTTCTCCTTTCTCCACGAAATGATGCGATCGTTTCATCTTAAGTGCAAAAAGTCAGATGACTACATTTTAAACGACATTGCCCCCTTTATATTAATGTAAGGTCAGTGTATATGTATATATATATAAAGGGTCAGTGTCTTCCCTCCAAGTATTCATTTCACTCTCAATCCGACCAGAAAGATGAAAGAGGCAAGACAGATCGAACTTCTGATCAGAGCTTTGAGAGGTGCCATACGAAGGTTTTCTGCTCCTGTCGATGATTTGGTAGAAATCGCTAGGGTGGGTATCTCAGGCGTAGTATGTGTGTGGACGGGGTTGGACTGTTTGGCTCGGGAAGGCCTTTTTCTCTTGGGTCGTATTAAAGAAATCTGATACATTTATTTCAGACTCCTTAACTCTGCCGAAATGTCTAAGATTACCGTCACCGTTTGACTTTCACCGTTCTCCTTTTCTCCTAGACCTTGTTTCTTCTCTGCTTCTTCTTCTTCCTGTCGTTTCCTTCTTGCCTCTCCTTCTTCTCGCTGTTGCTGTTGAAGGAGAGAAGCTTGTTCTGCTTCTTTCTGCTGTTACAAAAATTTCTCCAATTCTCTTTTTCTGTCTCTGTTTAAAATCCTCGACGTGTGGTAAGGAAGGAGAAAGTGGCGAAGGTACTGGTACCGGAACAAATTCTTTTGAAAAAGAGAGAATCCACTAAATCCCAATTAAAATCGGTCACTTCTGCAAGTAGGACCGTGTTTGCTTTGGTAGCCGCTGATATACCATCACTTCTCGTCTCCACGGCCGGTGCACCCCAATTCATCGTCTTCTTAGTTTCCGTCATGTTCTCTGTCGCACTGATTCACTGCGCAGAGATGCTAGCGCACCTATATAGGGAATGTGACGTCACCTGCAACTCTCTTCAGATTGGAAGACAGACTCCACACTGTGACTGAATTTTGTAACGCGTGTTAGAATTGGTAAAAGAACTCAATCCGTTTCGATCCGCTCTTTCACTATAAATAACCACGGTTCACTTCATTCCCTAAACATTTTCTCGTCACAAGATGTGGACTAACGTAGAATCGTCTACCCTCCTATCGTCGATGATATTCCACCCGGACTATACCTAGTATGTCAAATCATCATGAGCTATCACCCAGAGGACTGATACAACCTTTCGAAACGAAGAATCTATGTGGAGAGGCAAGGCTGTCTGAAGAGAGTCTTAATCTATGGACCAGAGGTCAGACGAAGTTTGAGGAAGAGAAGAAAATCCGTGCGATGTCCTCTATGTTAACTAAATGATGTTAACAAAAAAAAAAACAAAACAAAGGCCCTTTTCAGGGCCACTCATATGTCTAGAAAAGATTTGATCTCTTTGCCATATGTGTGTCTTTGTTTATTTGTTTGTTAATGTCTATCCAGTAATATACTTACTTTTTATTCCTAGTTTGGCGGGATCTCTTAGCCTGACTGTGGAATCTTCCAATCTATTTGTATAGTTTCACCGCTGAACTATCTGGACTCACCCGCCCCGCCAAGCGTTATATCAAGTTATATGTCCCGCTCCGCCAAGCGTTAATATTCGCATAGTTTCACCGCTGAACTAGCTGCACTTACCCGCTCTGCCAAGCGTTATAGCTTTTTTCCCAATCTGTCCCTGTTTGGCCCGATTGAGGTCAGCCATTTGCAACATTGTTGCCAATGTCCAATAACGTGACGTCACCCTACCTGTTCCATTCCTATTGTCCCTATACAAACCCAATTTTCCCTTGTCCCTATACAGGCCCAATATTCACATGTTAAAATCCCGTTGTCCCTAATCACACCCAGGTTTTGTCCATGTTAAATTCCTGTTGTCCCTATACAGCCTCAGGCCCTTTTTGACTGAGATTTCCTTTATCCCTATACAGCCCCCTATAACTACTGATGTACATTGCATGGTAGTATCATTTGAACATTATGCATGGTTGTATCTTATGAACATCATACATGTTAGTATCATAAGAACATTAAGCATGGTAGTATCATATCAACGTTGTGCATGGTTGTATCATAGAACATGATAATGATTGTATCATAAGAGCATTAATCATGGTTGTATTATAATATTATGCGTGGTTGTATCATATAACATTGTGCATTGTTGTATCATATGAACATTATACGTGGCAGTATAATATGAATATTGTGCATTGTCGTGTCATAAGAACATTATACGTGGTAGTATAATAAGAGCATTGTAATTTGTTTTATCATACGAACATTATACATGGTTGTATAAGAACATTATACATGGTTGTATAATATGAAAATTGCACACTGTTGTATCTGTTACGTATCGGCTCGTTCAAAAGTAACAAAAGAAAAGAGTGAAGACAACAAGCTTTGTAAGTTTTAACAAAAATAATTTATTTCCCTAGAAAACACGGTAAAGTAAAAATATGAAATAGGACTTACGGTTTGTGAAGAAAATCCAAACATTTATCCTAGTACTGAAAAAATACAAGTCCTATCACTAAATAATTTTAACTGAATCCAGGTTCGAATCTTGATGACGTTCCAAGATGGATGACGATGACGTCAGATGAAGTCTTTATACAAATGTCCAGAATTTCACCTTGAACCACAATTTGTACTGTACTATTCCAATTTAGAATGAATTTCACTGAATGTCTTTGTCCTAAACCACTTGTGTAGTTCTCCAGGAAAAAATAAATTATTATTTAAAAGGTAGATAACTCCTATAGCTGTCATCTGTAACAAGACACATATCGAGCTCTACAGATGTAAAGAAAAATAAACTCTTTCCAGCACAAGAAAAATAATACCTTCTTCTCAAGGTATAAGAACGACTCTGACTATTTCACAGGGACCTAAATGTTTTTAAACCGAACTAAGACGTCATTTCATGCACGCGCACGAGGAACGCGTGGTTATTTCATCATCTAATAATCGCAGTACACGATGTAATCACATATGCTTAGAAAATGACCTTGGCCACAACCAGTCGTTTACGCCGGTTGTTTATCAACCCGGCAATCTAAAAAAAAAACTTACGAAAGCCGAGAGTCATATTTACGTGCTAAATAAACACGATGTGTCTTTCAAAAATATCTGATCCCGTGAACATAAATCATGATCATAATAAAATATAATGATACAAAAATGAAATAAAAAGAATTCAAATTTTGACACACAAGTAATTAAACTACATGGTCGTAACGCTTTCCCCCATAAAGAAAAAAAGAAAGATTTATGTAATAAAGCTTTCTTTTTTACCAGATGTAAACTATACACGAGGTAAAAAAAAAAAAAAATTACAAAAGAAGAACTCTTATGAATTATACAAAGGTGTATATGAAAATAATATTTCTATACACGGGAAAGTGCATCTGCAATTAAATTGTCTTTTCCTTTGATGTGCCTGATGTCAAGATTGTATTCTTGCAAAAATAAACTCCACCTTAATAGTCTTTGATTTTTATTTTTCATCCTGTTGATGAAAGTAAGGGGGTTGTGATTACTAAACACAACAACCGGAGAAGGAGCTGAGCTATTGTAAACTTCAAAATGCTGTAATGCCAGCATTAAAGCCAAGCATTCCTTCTCGATTGTTGAGTAGTTTCTTTGGTGCTTATTTAATTTCTTAGAGAAATAGCACACTGGATGTTCTACACCATTTCTATCATCTTGAAGCAATACTGCTCCAACCCCAACATCACCTGCATCCACAGATAGTTTGAATGTTTGACTGAAATCTGGAGCCTGTTAGAACTGGTGCACTTTTAAGCATGGCCTTTAACCTATCAAAAGCTTCTTTACATTTTTCAGGCCAAAGAAACTGGTTTTTCTTTCTCAACAAGTTCGTCAGAGGTTCAACAATATTAGAGAAGTTAGAACAAAATTTGCGATAGTATCCAGCCATACCCAAAAATCACATCAGCTGCTTTTTACTGACAGGCACCGGAAATTCAGAGAGAGCCTTGACCTTAGCATCTATAGGTTTAACTTGACCATGTCCCACAACATGTTCTAAAAAAGTAACACAAGCACGGCAAAACTCACTTTTAGATAAATTAATAGTCAAATTTGCATCAGTGAGTCTCAAAGAATTTCCGAATCGTGGCTAGATGTTCTTTCCAGGTGTTGTTGTAGATGATGACATCATCAATATAAGCATCACAATTGTCTAGACCAGAGGTAATCATATTCATAAGGCGTTGAAAAAAATATACGTGGTAGTATAATAACATTATACATTGTTTTATCATAAGAACATTATACATGGTTGTGTTATAAAAACATTATACATGGTTGTATCATAAGAACAGTATCCATGCAATGTGATAGATAGTAATGCAATTATTAAACAATGAAATGGAGGTGAGATGAAAGTTGTTGTGAGCAGAAGCGCACATTGAAATTGTGCTATATTGCTTTAATTTCCCAGATTTCTAACCTCGGCAGATTTCGTGGGATGTAGTAATTTAATGAATTAACAAACTATGGTTTATTTCTAAGCGGGAAAAAGAAATGGCATTCTAATATAAAGCTACACTCATCTTCCAGCATGCTGCACACAAACATGCAAGTCATTTGATTTAGATTGTGTTCTCTTTCTGATTTAGTATGTAAAGTATGGGCAGACATCCCTATTATTTAAAGGGATTTTATCAATGTTTTCACTGTTACAATCAAAGAAAGTAGTATCATGATTTCGACCTTTATAATAAGGAAAATTTGTTGATTTGTCCCGATTTTTTTTAACTCAACCATTACTTCCATTGAGTCATATTCAACAATATTTTAAACGGTGGCGAAAAGGTGTAACGTTGGACATGATCTTTTATACACAATTACATTTTAACGATTTTTTTTAGGTCAACAAATGATTATTATAACTCGGTATGAATGTGACCATGTTGAGTAAATATATACCGATATTGAGCATTCTGTAACTTACATAACCCCTAACTAAATTACCGAAACACTCTAGGCAACAAAAAAACCACGTTAATCTCAGTTTCCAAATTACATAATTCTCAATAAATCTGTCATCCATGCGTCGAAAACAATAACTTGCGTTTCCTACCTTTTCCGTTTTATCTACCGCTAACTTTGGATATTTAATCATGTTAGTTTGTGCCAAACCTAATGCTCTCACACAATTATAATCTCAGAATTAATTTAACATTTTTTTTTGTTTTGCTGTACAACAATGTCGCAAAATGACAATTATGTAAACTGTAGAACTACGGACAATATATACATTATAGGAGTATTCTTTTAGTTATAAAAAATTAAAAATGATAGCAATTGTAACATTGTACATTTACGAAAAGCCTTTTTGAAATTTTTTAAATAGAAAAGCATCTCGTATATAAAACGCTATCTGGATTGAACAAATACAACCGTGTTGAATGTAACAGCTACCAGAGCCTGGCTTAAATGGAGAATCAGCCAATGCATTCCATGTTTAAAACTACCTTATCAATAATCTAGCTTTTTCTTCTTTCGTTTGATATGTATGCCATTCAATCTGCTTAAGCGATTACACAAAAAGCGAGTAAGAGCTGCATGTCCCGTATTCTAGACACGTGTTGAGCAGAAAGCTCAAGCCAAGCTCAGTCTCTTAAATTTTGACACTCAGAATCACTGAAGTTTCCGCGTTTTCTTAACTTGGAATCCCTCTACTCTACTGCCAAATTTTGATGACGTAAGTGTATTCTAAGTATAAATATTAGGTTTGTTTTGTTTCATTAACTATGGTTCCTCTATTGTATTGCCAAATTCTAAGTATAAATATCTGGTTTGGGGGTTTTCTTATCTATGGTTCCTCTACACTACACAGGCTGGATGGGGGTGGGGGAGATTAAGCTTGAGCTTCGTGCTCAGACCGTTCGAGAGTATGCTACCTGCCTCCTCCGTCATAAACTCTCCTTAACAGTTCGAGTAATAAATATTACTGGAGAATCTTGCTCGAAATGCACAAAATGCAGCCTTTTGATTCTTCAGAATATTTTCGAGTAAAATATGGTGTCGAGCAAAGGTCTATTAGGGGGAGACCTTGTGTTGGTACCGGCGACAACAAGGCAATTTGAATGTTTTGCGTCCTTACGTCCTATGTTCAGAAAGACAAGTGTGTTTGTTTCGCTTTTGAAATAGACTTTGATGTTGAGAATGTTAGTTATGAGCAATCACTCCATTTACACGCTTACGTGAACCCCATGACTGACTTTCGTAGTTCGATTGTGACCATTCCACAAACCAGTAGAACTGTACGAAGTGTACATGTCTTTAAAAATCATATTGAAAACATCGTCAACAGTTATATTTTAGGTTTGAGCCCTTTGAATTTTCATTTCAAATTTTCTCAGATCTGGAAGAAAATTAAAGCACCAGACTTCACTAATGTGCAGTTCAAGTTATGTTTGGTAGAGGTCTTTAACAATACTTTGCTAATAATATAGAAAAATATCTGACTGCAACTCTTTTGTCTGAAGTTCAAACGTGAAATAAGTAACTTTAATTTGTGTATGAAAACTCAGACATTAGATTTAAGTTTGTCTGTCAGACAATGGTTTTAACAATCCTAATGGTAAGTATTTTTCATTTTTCAGATTCCCCTTTGGTAATAATCTGACGAAAAATAGATCATAATAACGCCAGAGAAAGAACATCGGGATGCACTTTCAACATAGACTAACAGCAGATTCTTCATTGGAAGCGTTTAGAAAAGCGAAGTGATTTTGGTGTTCATGGACGATGGGCCTTGACTTACGATGTCTGTATACATCCTGTATGAAATGCACAGTGAGTAATCAATCTCTCTTCAATATCATTCATTGACCTTTCTGTTCATCTGAGTATTTTCGGAAACTGCTTCATTTGTCGGGTGTGAAACTCTGCTCAAATGGCCACAATTGGAACATCCTCGGCCATTTCCGTAAAGTCAAGAAATAAACTTTCGATGTAATTTCCAGTCATTGGGAATATATTTGGAACTTCTTTTTTCACATGACAAAGTTTGGGGGAGTAAGGAGACGAAACCACAGTTAGAACATCGCCTTCCGTTTCTATCGCAACATGTGGTTCACTCCGTTGGAAGTGGCTAAACAAACCAATTATATGAATGTGTATTCCTGCAACTACTTCCGATGTTATTTCGCGCTTTGACGGAAATTGCTGAGAGAGTTTTCAATCGAAATGGCCAGAACAACAAAGATTTTATTACGAGTCATATATTGTGAATACATTATTATCTTCATTACTCATTCTACGCCGCCAGATAAATAAATCTTTTCGAATGATGATCTTACGTTACTAATATTTGATTAATATTTGACCACTTTCGACAGCTTTTACAGTTCCGTATTGCAACAAACAACCGAGTTTTCGTCTTGTTGAATATAACGTTTTCTGTAGGCAACATTATGAAAGGTGTGTGACGTCAACCAGAAATTAGAATACTTCCAAATCCTCCGATATCTAATTAAAATTTAAACGAGTGAAATATCGTCTCTGCAAAATTTACCATCGAGACTGCCACATTCTTTCCTGCATTTAAGTAAATATGTCCCCATCTTTAGGAGTCTACTTTCTATAGATTTAAAATATGGTCGAATGTATCAAGATGTGCGGTAGCTAAAGCAAATGAACACATGGGTATTTCACCAGCTGTTTCATTTCAATATAAAACTAAAAAAGTGTTGTATGTGGAATATTATTTTGGGTTTCAATAATATTGTATCGAAGAAATGCACAAATGTCGGCATCATCCATTCTATCATTGATATTTGCTCTCTGGTATATCAGGGAGACTTGGTAACTGTACTGATGTTTTGTCAAAATGTGTGGAACTTGATTAAAAACCTTGACCCCTTTATAAAAGAAAATGTAATTCATAAGTGTATTACAAACTGCATCAGACTTTTCTTATAAAAATATTTCAAACCGAACAGTCTATCCAAAAGCTTCGATCATTTACCACCTACCGCTGTATTGTAGTTTCACTTCCTTTCAATTACACTGACAATAATTCGAACTGACAATAATTCGAACATACCTGCCTTAACACTTTATTTACGCCACGTCAAATTTACTGATAATTTGTTTGTTTATAACATTTAATTTTTTTTAAATCTTGGTAAACTTTTATTTGACAATATACAAGCATTCCAACTCATATGCATTTTTCCTTCAGAAGGCATGCAGTTTCAGGTTTCCAAGAATGATTTCTGAAATTATATTTAGATCGTTTAAATAATACTTTTATTGTAGAGCTATATTCCAATGCTTTTTGAAACATGATACGTTTCGCCTACTCAGGTCACATGTATTTATATTTGAGATATACGTTTCGCCTACTCAGGTCACATGTATTTATATTTGAGATATACGTTTCGCCAACTCACGTGACATGTATTTATGTTCGAGATATACGTTTCGCCTACTCACGTCACATGTATTTATATTTGAGATATACGTTTTGCCTACTCACGTCACATGTATTTATATTTGAGATATACGTTTTGCCTACTCACGTCACATGTATTTACATTTGAGATATACGTTAGTACTTTTTACGTACTATCCATTCTTTCATTCAGAACTTTTTAAATTAAAAGTCGTGTTTAAAAGTCCGGGAGGTTTGAAAAGGATTGCTTGGAAAAGAAGCCAATATGTTTTAATTTTCTAGGTTTGTGTATGTAGAGTGTCCATACACAAATGAAATTTGTAATACGAGAGCAAAAATGAAGGAAGAAATTGTTTGCGTGATTCACTGGTTCATATGGCTGCATATGAAACGATTTCAATAATCAATGTTTCTACTGAGATGCTTCAATGAGTTAGATTTGTGGGCTAATATTTTTGAAAAACTGTACCTAGTGGACTCCGTATATTAACAACACAAGTAAGGAGCTGAAAAAAGACTCTTTCAAGATAAAAGTCCATCAAATTAAGTTCGCTTTCCACGTAAGGCAAATGTTCAATAACTATTATGTTACACGCTAGCACATATTGTCTGATGTTCAATTTCAGAAGCAAATAAACAAAACGACGTGGCCAATAATGTCACATAATTTATTGCAAATACCTTCTTTTGCTAGTTATAGCATTATACTCGCCCTAGTTATGTCAGTTATAGCATAATAATTGCCCTCTCTATGGAAGTTATTGCATTATTTTTGCCCTCTTTATGGTAGTTATAATTTGACTCTTGCCTTCTTTATAGTAGCTATAGCATTATTGTTGCCCTCGTTATGGTATTTATGGGATTATTGTTGCCCTCGTTATGGTATTTATGGGATTATTGTTGCCCTCGTTATGGTATTTATGGGATTATTGTTGCCCTCGTTATGGTATTTATGGGATTATTGTGGCCCTCTTTATGGTTGTTGTAGCCATTCAGATACTCATGTTTCAATGTAAACGTTTTACAGAGGTTTACCTGGAATAGGTAATTCTTCCTTAATAAGCTGGACAGATAAGCTGTTATTAATTTGAACTTGGTGCTGTTAACTATGGTGAAGAATTTATAGCCATTTAAGATAAAATTTAATAAATAAGTTCTACCGTTTAAGTTTGATTGCTATATTCATTGCAACGACATTGAACCTTGCTTTTTCTAGATCTCATCACAAAGAAAGACAGCGTAAATAAATTGTTTTATTTGACCTTGCTTTTTCTAGATCTCATCACAAAGAAAGACAGCCTAAATAAATTGTTTTATTTGTTTGCTATACAAAATATCAAAGGAATTTTGAGATTTAATATTATGAAAGATGTGTGTGACATAGCAATATAAAATACATGTATGACATAGCAATATAACACACGTGACTGACATATCAATATAACACATGTGTGACATAGCAATATAACACATGTATGACATAGCAATATAACGCAAGTGTTTGACATAGCAATATAACACACATGTATGAACATAGCAATATAACACACATGTATGACATAGCGATATAACACAAGTGCTTGACATAGCAATATAAGACACATGTATGACAGCAGTATAACACATATGTTTGACATAGCAATATAACACACATGTATGACATAGCAATATAACACACATGTATGACATAGCAATATAAACACTTGTATGACAGCAATACTTGTGGATATTTAGCTGCTTAAAGTCATGAATATACGATTTTGACCATAATTCTGTATTATCATTATTATTATTATTATTATTATTATTATTATTATTAATATTATTATTTTACCTACAGCTTGATAAATAATCTATGTGAAGGCAAAAGACCCACGAGAAAGAAAATCATTGCCCAAAAACTATAAGAAAAATTATGAAAAAATAAATTTCGCTTTGATTTACTTATGAAATCAACGTCATAAATAAATGTAGTATAATTAGTTATTATAAGATTGAGTTGTAAAATTTTTAATTCGCTTTGAATCTCAGGAAATATATTGGGAGGAATTGCTAAATAAATTAGTACACCTGGGTATTTGTTTTAATTCGAAATCTGGGGCTATTATAACATAATAGGGTTCGAGGCGCCTGATGTTCAATGTTTTAAGTGGCCTTCCTAGGGGGACGCAGGGGGAATGGTTTTTAGCTGCACCCCGACTTTACTTCAGAAAACAGTTTTTACATCAGTTGCGAACTCCCTAAATCTCCCCCTCCCAACCACCTCGCACCGCCACAATCCAACAGCTAGTGTCCTAATGTGACTTACTTTTTACAGCTACATAGATTGTAAACACTGGTAGAGAATACATAAAGTTGGGTCGTTTCTTAACAAAATCAGGAAAACGAAATTGGTTTTAATAAGGGTCATACTCATCTTTTGATACTCGTGCGAATTCGTTGGATGTAATTGACATTCTATGACCGATTAAAGCATGGAGTAGGCTCCCTTTACTTTTCAACGGTATAAGTTTGACCTTTGAACAAGCAATGACTCCTGTAAGAATAGGTGCATAAATGTATTGTCCCATTTTCTTTTTAAGCTCTTGTTGGTCTCTATTAATAATTTCTGACAGAATGGCTCAACTGGAGGTTAGCGCTACATATCAAAGATCATTATGCTGTTAGGAGTACTACATAGCATAATAGCACCACACAGTAGTATCTACTGATTTGAAAGCAATAATCGGCATTGAGCGAGAAACGATACTCCTCTCTCGTAATGCATTATTTAATTATTATTAGTTCTCAGCTGTCCAGGTGTGTATTGAAGATGGTTCATCGACTTCCAAAAGACCCCTGGGAGGCGAATTCAAACGACTGATTCGTTATTTTTGTGATTACTTTTACAATCAGATCTTTGCGGTAGATGACAATATTTAAATGGCACAATGCTTTACGCTGAAGTCAAGTGTTTGAACTCGGCTCTTCAATATCACAGGCCAAGCAGAATAAACATTGTGTTTTAAGCGCTTAACTGATTAAGATGCAAAGTTGAAGATACGTGTACTATCCTTGTTGGCGTCCCTTGGCACAATTGCAGAGAAAATAAACAAAATGGCATGATTGCTGAAGACATGTCTCTCGACACAACTGCATATTTTGGGGTTTCGTTGAATGAAAATTTGAATAAGCTATCAATGCAGCCGTAGGATAATATTTCTTGAAAACAAACGATGCACTTTATTTTAAATCTAACTAAGCTAAAAGAAAAACCCAGATATTAAAAACTTTAATTGGACTAAAAGTATGTTTCTCATATGCTTGGCCATGCATGGCTTTTGTGAAAAGAGTCCCTTCCGGTTTAATGACTGACACAAATACGAAGAATGATGTGCAAATAGTGTAAAAGAAATTGATATGAAGAAGTTTACTATCGCAGCACACACCGCTACTAGAATTGCTCAAGATATACGATCTATAAAATTCTTTTTTTTCTTCTGACATTATGAAATGGAAGCCGGCTTTGTTTTCATTACCAATGCAGCTACTGAAAATAGACCAAGTTTTCGAAAAAATAAGATTTGTCTCTAAGGTAGCAATAATGGATCTATTAAAATGATACAATCGGAACCTTTATGGTTATTCTATGGTTGTACGTTGGCACCTGCGGTAGACTGTGGGCCTCTGTAGCACAATGAGCGAGAGATCCTTAGCAATGATCTATAAAATTATCAGTCCATCACATACGTCACAGCTAATTTCAAACGTTGCTGAAACAATAGGGAAGAGAATATTCTTGAGCCTGAAGATTAATCTATTTCGTCCACAACTCTCGCGTTGCTCAGCGAGATGTCCTTCAAATGAGGATCTGCTAACAACAACGACAACAAGAAGAACAAAAAAACGAACATGTTTTTCTTGTGACGCCAGAACGAGACTCTTCTACAATATGGACAAATATTTGATTGGCTTCTTAGATAAGGTGACGCAATATGTAATTGTGATGAAGAAAAAAAACGTCATACTTCTAGACTGATTGAGAAATACCACTTGTATCGGCATCTTTAAATTGATGCATAAAGATGACGTTTAAATCTTACCATATAAGGTTGTCTTGAATGATTGTTGAAATTAGTCTAGATCATTTTTTTTAAAAATGATAGATGTCTGTTGTTTTGCGTCTGCAAATTTTGATTGAAGCACCTTCTATCGATAACAGAGATCAATAAAACTTTTACCAGATGTCACAGAGCCAAACGAGAGTCGGCTTGAACGAGACTAGCCCGAGCATAAGCTTAAGAGTTTGAAGGCAATGCGATTTCCATGGATTACCTTGTGCCCTAGATAACACTACAGGAAGAGATAATAGAAATCTTCGACATTATGAACATTTGATCAGATTAAACAGCTTTCAAATGTTTCTTCATTGCTAAAAAACCTATAATTTTGCCTGGCCTAGAATACACTTTCGATTTGCCGGCATGAAAGTCGCTGCTTCTCAAGCGCAACCGAAGTAATAGAGTTCCCAGGGGGTTGGAGAAAGGAGCCATCACGCCCACTAACATGACTTAAAGAAATCCCGTAAAGAATTCGTAAACATTGCAAACTAGGGGTGATTGAAGTTATTAGTTTTCTGTCTTACAATGAGTTAATAAAATAATTTTTCTTCAACATTCAAATGTATTATCTTTTCTTGAGTAATACGAGCCTTTGAAAATTGTTTTTAACTTAAAAAAACAAACTACGGTAAGATAATACGAATAACTGATTTCAATTGATACAGATCTATGTTTAACAAGACAATAGATAGAATGATTCAGCATGAGCACTGTATCTATTGTTAATTTCCTTGCAAAGCTGTGGGAGAGATTATTTTGAGTTGACAGGTATGTCTGCATTCTACACCCCTGGAGAGCTGTATTGACAATGACAGCCTTCGTCCCAGAACATGTGAGATAGCCATTTCATCATCATCAGCGATTTAGATGTGTAACGAACTGGGCATTAAAACTGCAGCATAGTGGATCTTTCCTATTTTTCTGAGTTCGTCCTGACACTTGCATATTATGAAACTGGCGGTGTTAAGATTTTTTTTAAGTCTTGGAGTTATTGATTTTGTTGCCACCTTAAGAGTGATCGATTTCTCATGTTGCCTATTTCGAAACATGAACAAATAAAATAGTTCCCTTTATTTCATTATTTGTTAAATCCAATTCAATTCCATATAGTAGACAAAACTTTCTGCAGGTAAATCTATCAGCTATTTGAAAACCAATCGCAATTCGCGTCGTGGCAGGTAAATATGGATGCTAAGACTCCATTTTCGCTCCTTCAACGGGTTGATTAAGATTTGAGGACACCTTATTCGTTCGGCAAAGGGTCGGCCAATTAAAAGGACCATCAGAATAAAATGACCAGGTCATAGGGGCACTTAATGAAAACTTGTACGCTTTTCTCCTTAAAGTCACTAAGTCATATGAGCGCTGAAAAGTGATGGCAATTTATCTTGAAGACGGTTTAAACTCTCTGTTTCATTCTTTGCTATACAATGTATAAAAATGACAATTTGCATGCATACAGTTCTTCTTGATAAACATTTCAATGAATGTATGTCTGATTCATTGAACAAAATGCATCTAATTTTGTGAAATCTCTACTTTTGATTGATATTTCATAGTAAAGACGGTATCTTGGAAAATAAAGGATTCCCCAAACATTAAGCGAAGTCACTGGCTTAGAAACTTTACTAACTCTAACTGATATTTTGCACAGATGTAAACACTTCCTTTGCAAATTGATTTAAAATGTAAAGATAACTTGCAAGCAATGATACAGTTCTTAGAAATATAAAGAAAATAGGACACATAATAAAACAATCACTTGCTTTAATTTTCAAAACCCTGTGGGCTGTAATAGGGTAAAAAGTCAATAGATTAAATAAACTAAATTTGTAAAACGGAAAATTTCATTGATGGGTAAAAGATGATATCTGGAAATTCACAATTAATCGACAGGGAAGAACATTTTGTATTTTAACGTCGCGATAAACATATTTCATTGAAGGCTAAATAGGGAAGCCGAAAGAGGATCAAAAGCGATTTGAATCGATTGTATCCGGAATGAAGAGTAGATGGCAATGATGACCAATCTGAAGACACAACAGAATGAAACAGGAATGGCTATACCAACCACCAGTATGGCGATAAAGGGCCGCAATCTTTACTTATCCTCATTTCGCTGCGGAGTGACTAGAAAGTTCTTATATCTTATCACAATCACTGCGGGGTGGATAAGGAGTACCTGTGTCTTGTAATTGGACCCATTGCGCTTGATAAGTTCCCTAGTCTTGCTTGACACACGATGGGGCGAAGTGGTGCACATTCCTCTCATTTGTCAAGCCGTAAGGTAAATATGGTGCCTTTAACATTATTAGAATCACTGCGGTCCTAGCGTAAGCATTGCGGTCCTTGCATAACCATTGTTGTACTAGCATAATCATTGAATTACTAGAGTAATCACTGCCGTCCTAGCATAATCACTGTAGTACTAGCATACTCACTTCGCTGTGGTACTAGCATAATCATTGCTGTACTAGCATAATCATTGCGGTACTAGCGTAATCATTGCAGTCCTAGCATAATTATTGCGGTTCTAACATAATTATTGCGGAACTAGCATACTCACTTCATTGCGGTGCTAGCATAATCATTGCGATACTAGCATAATCATTGCGGTACTAGCATACTCACTTCACAGCGGCGGTAGCAGAACCATTGCGGTACTAGCGTAATAATTGCGGTCCTAGTATAATCGTGGCTGTACTAGCATAAACATTGCGGTCCTAGCATAATCATTGCGGTCTTAGCATAATCATTGCGGTCCTAGCATAAACATACGGGTCTTAGCATAATCATTGCGATGCTAGCATAATCATTGCGGTCATAGCATAATCATTGCGGTATTAACATACTCACTTCACTGCGGCAGTAGCATAATTATTGCGCTCTTAGCGTACTCGCTTCGTTGTGGTCCTAGCATAATCATTGCGGTACTAGCGTACTGACTTCATTGTGGAACTAGCATATTGAGCGCTCTACATATGGTATGTACTTCTGGGAGACTTACAGGTGTAAGGTGACGTTGTTTGCATCTGCAGTATGCTCAGTGGTGAGAGATTTTGGCAAACCTCTATATTACTTTCATGTACTATCGCTGAAATTTTCTTTAGAAATTGTGCTTGTTGAAATTGTACATATTCTAGTCACACAGCTAACTAAAATGGCTGATCCCATGTGCTCGAAAAATCAGCCTGAATTAGTCTAGATTACCCTATCTTTAGTAGTTGTTAAAACATTCAAAACGAACTTTGCCAGACTAGACAATACAGCTTTTAATAGTGCAATGAATGAATTACAAAAGATATAAAAGTTAAAAAGGTTATCGGTTCATTTTTATGTACAATTTACCTCTGATGTCCAGGAAGTGAAAATGACCCAACGGAGCTTGCAGATTTTTGAGTGCTGCATATCTGAAGTAAGACCAAGCTGTAAACTCTGTAACTCAAACTACACCCATCAATATCACACACCAAAATAAAGGCAATTATAAGTTCTTTTAACAATACCTAAGCTATACAAGATCTTTTTAAATAGCCAGTATAGGCGGTGTAATGTGTCGAATTTTGAAGAAGTGCTGAATATTCAAGTTTAATAAACTGTGCAATAAAATTTTATCATAGTCAAGCCAGAAGAGTCTTTGAGAAAGGTCACTTTGATATTTCCCTTATTTCATCTCTGAAACATAGAAGGACCTGCGTTAAGGTTCAGTAGGTGATGCAAATCGGGCGTGGACATTGTACTCTTTTCACCACTCGTTACTATGATGAATGAATCCGTAAATTGAACACTGCTATTAAATTCCATTAATGTAAATCTGTTGGATTGAAACTGCAATTTTAGTTTATGTATTAATTAATTAAAATTTATTTTATTTTTATTGTTTAAGGGGGCTCGTATTTGTTTATTTCTTCTCAAAAGTCTCGCTCAGTTATCTGTTAATGTTCTATCTATCCACTCACACTAGGAAATAACATCGAGGGAGGTCATCATCTAGATAACGATCGCCAAATCAACTAACAGAGGGGCACACCCACACTGAACCCCTTTACAGCCGGTGTAGAAAAACAGGGAAATTATTTTTCTTTAAAAATCTAACACTATGCAAAATACGAAACTCAAGAGTGCCACCATAATAGCTGCGGTACTAGCATAGTCAGTGTGGTACTAACATAATCATTGTAGTACTAGCATAGTCAGTGTGGTACTAGCATAATCACTATGGTACTAGCATAGTCAATGTGGTATTAGCATTGTCAATGTGGTAGTAGCATAGTTACTGTGGTATTACGACTCTGTGGTGTTACGTATATGTAATTTAATTACTTGTGTGTTAGTTTTAAATTATTTTTATAATTTTACTTTTGTTTCATTACATTTTATTATAATGATAATTTTCACGGGATTTGACTATTTTCGAAAAATCACTTCTCTGTTTTGACCTGATTTGAACATAAAAGGTATTACATTATCGGTATTTTTAGCTCACCTTGATTGAAACGTTTTGTAAACACTAAGCGAAAATGATTGGCTATTACCAAGGTCATGTTCGGACCACGTGTTAGCTGAGTTGTAAACAGCCTTTCTTTTTTAATTTATTTCCAATGTGGGAATTTGATTTTTAGATAGGGCTATTCTTGCCTACGTGATAATTGGCATTTTTTTACTGCGCTGTTCAAATTAGTGAGCACGTGGCTGTCACGACTCCCCTCCCAGCTTTGTTGGGGTGGGCGTCATGGGTTTGGTTATCGTTATCTAGAGGTGATCGCCTACGGTGTAATTTGCCCGGAGCGAGTAAGTATCAATAGAAATTGTGAAATTTACAGGTGGAATAGATAAAGATCTGAGCAGGTATATAAAACAAAAAGACACGAGCCCCCGTACATGTGCATACCATAAAATTTAATAAAAAAATTCATGGACAATAAAATTCAGAAACAATTGTAATAATACATTACCTTAGCAAGATACACTTCCTTGATTCAGATTTTCAAACGAGTTTCAAAATATAAATATGCTTTACAATAGCCGATCTGTTAAGCGATAGAATTTAAATCATCATCAAACCGAGTGAAATCGAACACTGCTTTGTACAGATTCATAACCTGATAGTTTTTGCATCAGTCCAATCTCTCCGACTGTTCCTTTGGCTTCCTGTGCCTGTAAGTCTGGGTCCTTTCACTTTCCCCTTTTTCGAATTCTCAGGTGTATTGCTGTCTTTAGGCGTCCAACTTGTGTGGTCACTTTGGCTTGCAAGTTCGTGATACGTCACGTAGAACTCTTGGTGGCTTGCAAATCCGTGATACGTCACGTAGACCCTGGTGGGACAAATCTCACTTTGTGCTTTCAAGCTTTTGTGTCTGTCGATTTTTCCAGACAATCGCTTCCCCTGGATGATTTTACGAGTGAATTTACTTCTTAAATCCCTCGGATTCCCCTTACATTTGTTTCTCTTGCAGAAAAAAATCGTAGACTGATTTCAAATTTGCTATTAGCACATTTAAACTGAGAGTTTTCATGTGAAACCACGCCCCCTTCACAGCGTGACCAATCTGGATGAAATATACAATTCCCGCCTGAACTAGGCTCAAACAGTGCAGTTCGCCTGACAAACATTGATTACCCAACTGATTCCTGGTAACTTTCAGAAATGATAGTTTTCCATACCGATCAGAAGTTGACCCCTATCCTGTTCAGTTTAAACAAACGTAGCCTTAATCAAAAATCGCTAAACGCATGACAGAGACTGTACCAATCCGTGCATTACGGCGATTTAAACTCGTGCCAGTCCCCATAAATCTAATTAATCATTCGCCTATCCAACTTAATGTTTTCTTGATAGATCGACATAAATTTGGCCCTTTACAGTGGCCCGTCACGTGAGTCACCATGTGATCTAAAATCGAGGCTTAAAACAGCCATTTGCTAGTAGACCCAAGCAGTCGTAAAATATCTCTTCAGGACGAAAGGTATTCTTGTTGTTGCCATTTGATTTGAATTTATTATTTAAAATAATTTATTCACCCTGGAAAATACTCGTTTTCTTTATAAAAGTTCTTGGACAAAGACATTCAGTGGAAATTTATTCTGGAATTCTAAACAGAACGTTATAAATTGTGATTCAACGAGGAACTGTTGCCTTCCGTACAAAGACCTCATCTGACGTCAACGCCTTCCATATTGGAACTTCATAGAGATTCGAACCTAGATTCAGTTAGAACTGTTTAGTGATAGGGCTTATATTTTTCAATTCTAGGATTAGTTTTTGGATTATATTCACAAAACCGTAAGTCCTATTTCATATTTTTATCTTGTTTTCTAAGGAAATAAATTATTTTGTTAAAATTTACAAAGCTTTTTGACTTCACTCTTTTCTTTTGTTACTTACACGTAACAATGGTCTTAAACAAAGTAACAGAAAAGAGTGAGAAGCAACAAGCTTTGGAAAATTCAATAAATAATTTTCCCTAGAATACAAAGTTAAAATGTAAAAAGAAAGAACTTACGGTAATGCGAATTAAATCCCAAATAATCGTAGGATCATAAACACAAGTCCTAAAGAATAAAGCTCTGAATAAACTTTAGTAGTATCCCAAAATAAATCCAACGCTGGAAGTGCTGATGTGCCTGTGACGGCCTGAATAGTAATGATGTGCCAACAATCTTTTTGCTGAATCACAATAATACTAAGAACATATCCTTATTTGAATTTCACTATAAATCCAAGTCTCTATTTCCAAGAATATTATTTTAGATGAGCACTTTGTATTTCCAGTAATTAAATAATTTAAATAATAAATTCCAGCCCAAGATGAAACACTGGACACACCAGTAAGACTGATTTCTGTTTCTGATGTTATAAATAATTTTTCCAATAAAGAAGATTTTATACTCCTCTACCTGACCTAGGTCACAATTAGTATTTCCTAAAAAATAATACCTATTACCTAATAGAACATTTCGTTCTCGACGGTTCCAAATGTTTACAAGATAAAATATTAGTTATAATTAGAGCGTATATTACTAAAATTATAATAAAGAACATGGTAATCCCAATAACCCAGACTCAGACCAAGAAAATAACCATATTATTTATCCTTCAGTCAGTAAACGGTAAACAAGGTTGTTTGCAAAAGTATCACTGATTTTGGACAAGGTCAGCTGCAAAAATATTGTTACCCATAGCATATAATGAATTAAAAAAATAAATAAAAACTAAGACACAATGCAAATTAAATACACATAACAGTGGTACTAGCATAGTCAATATGGTACTAGCATAATCACTGTGATACCCGCATAGTCAGTGTGGTACTAGCATAATCACTGCGGTAATAGTATAATCACTGCGATACTAACATAATCAATGTGATACTAGCATAATCACTCTGGTACTAGCCAAGTTAATGTGGTACTATCATAGTCAATGTGGTACTAGCATAATCAATATGGTATTATGGTATTTGTATAAGCACTGTGATACTAGCATAATCACTGCGGTAATAGTATAATTGTACGATACTAGCATAATGAAATAATCGAAAATGTTATAACCAGTGCGGTCGCCCTCCCCCCCCCCCTCCCCCGCTTACGCCGACGTCCATGTAATGCACGGAGGCGATGGATCAAGACCCAGGAGTCAAGACAGCTGTATTGCAGCTATAAATTCTGAATTACTATTAACTGTGCCGAGAGAGACTATTTTAAATGCGTCCACCAAAAGCAATCCTATCATTTAGGTATTTTTAGTTTTACACTCTTCCATTCACTAATCTACCATGGGCCAGCTTTTCATGCGTTAGAGAGCAAATTAATTGACCATAGACCAGTTTTTCCTGAGTTTGACAGCATACTATGATATGTGTGCTGTCTCTGCAGATATCGACATAAATGTCCGAATTTCAGGCTTTTGCGTGCTTTCGATAATAATTATGTTTTATTGATTTTTCAATAAATACAGATATATTGTTTTTAAAAATACAAATTTTGGTGTTATTTATATAATTATATTAGTCATAAGTTTTTTTTTATTTCAGGAGTCAGCAACTCAGGCACCGTAATTGTACTTTACTTTGTAACAAATGGTCGAGTACAAAGTATGGTTTATACTTCGCACCACCACAGACTGAATCAGCATGCTGTCAAAATATTTTATTTCCTCGACTCTCGTTTAATCCAGCAAACTGTATCACTCGGTATAGTGAATATTCATTTTAAGCAACTTTGAACATAGACTGGTTTGCAAACTGTTACTCTATTTGTCTTAAGGAGGTCATCACCTTCCAAAACGTTTGAGACATGCCATTGGTGAAATCAGTCATATGAACAGAAACGTCACTGCTTGACGAAGTGCAAGCATTTGCTTTCAGTCAAATTTGAATGCGATACTTTCTTGCTTGAAGGCATATCAATCCGCTGACCTAGATATATATGTGCAAACGTCTGCATCCGCGGTAAGAAATTAAAAATTAAAATATTGCCCTTTATATTTCATGAAAAGTTTCTCCAACTCTTTTCTACAAGGTCATACAGAAATACTAAACAATTATGACAGTCTTGTATGTGTCTACTTGAGAAAAAAGCGTTATTAAGGTTTTCAAACATCTGATTACAATCAAGTGGTGACCGTATGTTGTACTTTATCAACATGGTGCAAGGTGACCGCAACTAGTGAAACACTTGGATACCTCGTTCCTTGAGTCTTTATGCGCATTATAGCTTTCATTAGCTGTTTGCTGATTTGTCAAAAAGAATCACTACATGATGTATTTATAACGTGCATATCATACTGTCGAAACGTCACTGGAATTCCTTTATTTGGATTATTAATTTGGATCACTGGCTACTTTTCCCAGCATAGAATGCGTATAGTGACAACGAGTGGATGGTTATGTATCCCGAAACAATGCGAGTGTGTTAACATTCTTCTTGGCGCTAAGTTATAATTATGGAATTTTTTAACTGCCCGAACAGTTTGGTAGAGTTTTGAACTACCTGAACAGTTTAGAATTTTTTTTTGGGTGGGGTTGTAAAATGTCAACAGATGAGCAATTTACTTTTATAATATATTATTTCCATTAGTGCTACAGTAAATATAAATTAAAGACGATCCAAAATGCAGTACAGATATAAAAACAATCCTTGTATTTACCTTCCTTGCAGTTAGAGGCGATTTATCTTTGCTGTGTATAGAAGATTAATAGAATCCAAACTTAAGCGCTGACGATTATAATAATCGTAATAATGAAACACACTCTGGATCCTTTTGGCGGTCATTATTGTTAGTTGTTATCAGCAATAATTTGTTCTGAAATGTCTCCTTTTCTGCCAATAAGTATGTGGAAGACGATGATATTAAATTTTATTGTGTCACTCTTTTGTGTTTGCTTTTCTAGAAGCCTGGAGTTCAGAACAAAGTTTTGGTAGCCCTATTGATAGATAGATAGGTATGTGGGCGGGTTGGAGCTTCTGCAGGTGGATGGGTATGTGGGTAGGAAATTATACAATACCAGCAGGAATGAAGAATGTTGTATAGGTATTAGATAGATGGGAATGTTGATGCTTAACACTAAATTTTTTGCCGAGATATTATTGGGATGGATCAGTTTTGGTATCTTTCAGGTAACTTTTAACATGTAATCTCTACTTTGGTGTCTTTCAGGAAACTTACAGCATATAATCCATACTCTGGTGTCTTTCAGGAAACTTTTAATATGTGATCCCTACTTTAGTGTCTTTCTGGTAACTTTTAACATGTAATTCCTACTTTGGAGTCTTTCAGGTAACTTTTGACATGTAATCCCCATTTTTTTCACTAGTTTGTAACGAAAGTTGAAATTGTGCGAACAATCATTGACGCAGTCATAATACTGAAGCTCAGGCGAACATTTGACATTCATCCACCAGATGTTCGAAAGTGAAGTTCAGACGCAATACTGGCCAAACGTCGTGCGAACACCCGTTAAATAGATGTTATTTAATTGCAACACTTCTGTGTTTTGACTCCGTTAGGCATTTATGTTTAACACCATTACTACTAGGTTTGCATATCATGTCAACCAGAATACACGACCATCATCCTGTACAACTAAGTTTGCATATCATGTCAACCAGAATACATGACCATCATCCTGTACGACTAAGTTTGCATATCATGTCAACCAGAATACACGACCATCATCCTGTACGACTAAGTTTGTATATCATGTCAACCAGAATACACGACTAAGTTTGCATATAATGTCAACCAGAATACACGACTAAGTTTGCATATCATGTCAACCAGAATACGCGACTAAGTTTGCATATCATGTCAACCAGAATACACGACCATCATCTTGCACAATAAGCATAAATGAGCTATTTGGTTTTCCTCATAGTGTGTGCAAGCTGCTTTCATTGACTAGGTCTCTGATATCTGGTTCTGAACCTCAGTTCGCCATTAAGTTGGAGGCATAAACTTTTAATAGCCGTTGTTTTGTCACTCGCTTATCGTTCTTTGTCTTAAAAGTACAACTCCCACACATAATGTATAACCCTGCTTCCAAATTTGGAAAGGTGAAGTCGGAAACCTGATATATTTCTATACGAAGTTCATCCTTGACCCTGCATCTTAAAATGTACAACTGACAATCCCAAACCCAACCCAAATTTAATGTTACTACGCAGATGAGCATTATGAATGATTAACAACTGCTACTGTTGACCTATTAGAAGGAAGAAGAGGTTTCTTGTAAAAGTTAGAGTTCAGCTTTACAAACATCTTGACGTCAGCTTATATCTTATTATGAAGGTAAAATACCTGTATTTATCTCCACGCTTCTGCGAAGAGAGGATATTGTCGTAGAGGGCCAGTCAGTCCATCTGTTCGTCCGTCAATGACGAAGCTAGTCATCGCGCACCTCCCACACCGCTTGTTATGTGGTTGGTGCATATGCGAAATAATGTTATAATGCCCTACTTCTGTCATCTGTCCCAGTTTAGTACGGAAATCTCTGTAATAATTGTCAAAACTTGGGGGAGGAGGTTTTCTAGCCCATTTTTGCAGAAATTTCTTGAAAATGTTTGTAAAAAGGGACATTTTGGGAATGTAGTTCATTCTTTCCATACATTGGATGGGGGATTTTGTCCAGACCGTGTCTGACTGATATGGTGATGGTTTAAATGAGCAGTAAGAACTAAACTTTTTTCAGCTCATCCTTATTTGGGGAAAGTTTGAAAAAACTCAAAAGGGAGATCTTTGTGAATTGGGTATATTATCGCGTCTGGTCCCTTATCGATTGGAGCATTATACTGAAACTTTGCTGGCTAGATATGTCGATGGTATATATGTGCAATACATTTTTTGGGAGGGGTTCCTCTTTTTGCGGAAGTTTCCTGAAAAATTGGAGGAATTTAGTTCATTATCGCTTCTCTTCATACACTGATTTTATTTTATTAAGCCTTTTGGACTAGATAGGGGGGTTGGTGTGGATGCGTAACAGAATTTGACTTTGTTATTCTGGTCCATTTTAAGAAAAGTCGTGAAAATGGGGCATTTGGGAATTAGCTCGTCGTCGCTTCTCCTCCCAAACTATTTAGATGATTTAAATGAAACTCTTCATCTGTCTCCCTCGTTTTCTCTCTCCTGTCACTGTGCCCTGTAGGATTGTCTTTCACAAGCCAGATGAGTGTGATACATGACCATACCATCTTAGTTTGTTTTTCTTACAGTGGGGAGCAAATCTACATATGATCCAACGGCACTTTAAGTTCCAGTGCTCACCTCTTCATTAGAATCATGGTCTAAGTATGAGATGTTCAGGATCCTTCGATAATATCTTATCTCTAAAATATGGATTCTTCCCTCTAGTTCTGCTATCAGGGTCCATGCCTCGCATCCATACTGGAATATGGGCATGACGAGAGAGTGCATAATCTTGATCTTTGACCCAAGGCGATAGCACCTGGGTACTTGAATCTTGTCACAGTACCCAGCCTCTGTCCATTCTCTTTTTTCCTTTTGGATGCCACTCTGTTGGGTGTTTTTTTTTTTTTATTAGCTTGGTCTTTTCAGCGCTGATGTCCATCCCATACCTTAGTGATGCTTGCTCGAGACGGTTCACTAAGGTTTCCAGTTCTTGTTCATCTCCTGCTAAACCATCGATATCATCAGCGAAACGTAGATTGGTGATTATTCTGCCTCCAACATTGACACTGCCCTCATGGTCTTCCAAGGCATCAGAGAGTGGGCGGGAGGATACGCCGCTGTCTGTCTCCGACTGTGGTTCTGAACCAATCTACTATATTGTCACTGACGAGAACGGCGCTAGTCGCCTTGTCATACAGGTTTTCTATGGTGCTGATTAGTTTTGCCTTTATGTTGTACATAACACAGAGAACCGCCTTCCGTGAGTGGACAAAACTCAATATCATGCGGAAAAAAATACTTTGTTTTCCGTAAGAATTATCAAAAACTACGGTGCTTACGAACGGGTAACAAATAATTTATTTGCTGTGGCCTAATTTGGGAAATGGTGTAAAAGCCAGAGATATGATGCATCATATGAAAACAATCGCTCTTCTTTCTCATTTAAATTCATCCGGCACATTTGCCTCCGTATAATGCTAGAATATTACGTGTCAATTAAAACTGGTAATGTGCTATCATAAGAGTTAACTATTATATACACTATACAGTGTTCTCATGACATCTTAAAAACTTTTTTCTGGATGAAAAAATAAAGAAAACACATTTTGTCCCGTTTGTCTTTTATTTGTATCCTAATGTATTGCTTTGATGTTTCATTCAAAATCAGTTACCTATTATAGCAACAAATTACAAAATTTACGTATAAAAACTTTAAGAAACAAATGCACACCGTGATATTATTTTTGTGTGTGCATGCGTATGTGTGTGCATGCCTCTGTGTGTGTGTCTGTGTACCCTAATACAAACTTCAATTGACACCAGTTTTTATTTATGTCCGCAAAGCCGCATTAATACTCTTTAATAACTACTTTTAAATTCAGTATTCATCCTTAGTCAGGAAAGAGGGTAAAATTAATCATAACAACATTATCGAAGCATCATTTGCCTCTTGAAATAGAATGATTTTAAATATTGAAATGATCGACTGACATTATCACTAAATGATATAGGTACAAATGTCCTTAAACATTCAGTCACTCGACCGTAACTCTTCATTGAAAAAACAGCATTTTCCAGATGTAGAATTATGGGTAGTTTTATTTACTTTTATGTCTGAATTTTAAATATTGTACTTCAAATTCATTTATTCAGAAGACTACATTCTACTGAATGTGCCCATAGACAATTAAGAGACATCAAATTCATGAAAATAAAGTACTTTTCCGAATCTTTACTGCATAATGCAGATGTGTACATTATCGCAAATAATGAAAATGAATGCGGCCTAAGCGTAATAACTGTACATGCATCATCAAATTCCAGTGTTAAATAATGTAAAATTCTAATGTTAAATATGACCTTCGAAAGAATCAGTGCCAGTTCAGACGGCAAAGAAAACCTGATCATTCTTGCTGTATAAATCAAGTTGTGCCATGTGAAATTGGTTAGAACACACGACCTCTACACATGGCATAGCAAGCATGATACAACTTGCTATGTAAATCAGGTTGAACCATGTGTAATAACCTAGTACCCACGGATTACACACGGTGATAGCAAGCAAGTTCCACCTTGAAGTAGGGATAACAGGCCAAATTTAAAATTTCATCTCAGGTTAATAAATATGGTATTTTTGATAAGGTCAGAGCATCAGAAATAACAAATTAGCAAATAAAATATAATCCTTTTCATGGTTTTACTCATAGCAAGTGCCAACAACATATTTTATTACCTGCAAAAAGAATTCTCCAAAAAGTTTGCATTTTTTGTACAGTGTATATATTGAATACAAATCCAGCAATGGAATGCTTTTTGGGGTTAATTAATGAATAGTCACTAGAGTATATAACCAGACTGTTCTTGAAGTATAATTTAAAAATGTACGTGGTATATAACAGGAAATTTGGGGGAAATGTGCCTCGGCTAATACAGAATTTGCAACTTTAATTACTCAGAATTTACAATGATGAGTGTATGTCCAATCTGAAAGCCAAATTATGTGAAAAGCTTGTCTTTATTCGTGTTTTATTAATGTGAGAGTGAAAAACAAAAGGGATTGGTAACATCCACCTCCTTACTTTAAAAAAAAAAAAAATCTATAACGACAACGTAACAAGACAATCCAGGCATTTATTCCTTATAAATGTCTACCTGTATGAGAATTTTTTTAGACCAATTCATCTAAAAATATTGTTTTTATGAATGCAGGTTTACATAAAATATTTTTTTCTCTAATATTTCCTATGAAAAGTTAAATACAGTACTGCACATACTTTCTATTTTTACTTTTTTTTTTTAGTTTGTTGTTGCTTCATTGCACAGTTGGATTGTGCAGGTATTATTTGTCATAAAATATGAACTTATTTCTTAAACAGTATAAAATGATAAAATCACAGACAAATGAAGATGTTTATGCAGGGGATATGGGTGCTACAACAACCTGAGCTGTGAGTAGCCTTAAAAACTTTAAAAATTGTTTGTTTAATTATGAGGGAGGGGTCTTATTCTTCTAACAGAAAACAATCACATCTCATCTATGAAGACACAAGCACAAATTTATATTAATCTTTACTACTACATTAATTTCATATCCAAAGGTATCAAGCAGGTTTGATACTATTTTGTAGCAGTAATAATATAAACAAACTGCTTGGTTATGGATAGCGGTAGCAACGATATTTATAATCAGTGAGTATATAGTTGCTACCAAAGGAGTCTGACGTTTTCGCAGTATAGTACCTTACAATAAATCACCTTATATGTACTATAAATATATGTATATTTATTGTATTGATAAGGTGATTTCGTGTTGTCACAGATTTCGTTGTACTTTATTGATAAAACATTGGACTTTTGTGGTTGCTACCTCTACCTGCTGCTCAAGGGAGAGAACTGACACGCATTTCCGGTTACAGATGAGACGGGGAAATGTTATAATACAGCTGTATTCCCACGAAACGAAGATAAGTACCATAAAGTTATTGACTCATTCCACATTTAGACATAAATAAAACCTCTCCCGCATGAAACCCTCCCTGATTCACATTTTGTGGGTTTTTCAGGAAAACATTTCTCTGAGCCGTATCAAATTCTTACCAATAACGTATAGTTTCAAACAAAAGCCAAACGTTTCCTTTGCGCAGGTTATGACATAATATTTTCCAGCTATTCGTGAAATTATACAATCAAAGTTTAAAAAAAAAAAAAAAAAAAGGGAGCCCCGTAACGAGGGGTACCCTCTCTGTACAAAAATAGTAAATGGTGGCACTCGGCCCGACTGAAGCTCCCCCTAGTTACGTTGTTATCGCTATACCTTTCTGTATATCCCCATGTCGTCCAATTCTGCGCGTCGGGTAATTCTGCGCAACGATACACGATACGTCATTTATGTAAACATTGAATCACGTGTTATTTTGGGTCAAAAATCCATTTTGTATCAAGAAAGAACGATCGTATTTTAATTAAGGAAAGTGATATTCATATAGTGTATAAAAATATCCCTCATTTCGACTCGAAAAGCATATGAAAATGTGATTTCTGTCAACATGAAGACCCACTCCATGACCTTCTTGAACCTGTAACCCAGAAAATCCTATTTACTATGTATTTTTAGAATCATACAAATATATACATTGTTTAAAAGATGGAAATGTATACCTTAAAAAAATTCTGCATATTAATCTGCTACCCAACGTGTCAACTTGCCGCTAGAACGGGATTCTCAAGAAATTCCCCGGTGTATAGTCTGTTTCAAATTCTGTAATAATTTTTGCCCATAAACAAGACGTTGTAAACACATTACATCCTATTCATTGTTGTTTCTCTTCCACATAATAGCTTACTTTTTTTTATAAAATGTTGAACTTTTCTAATCTTTTTACAAGATCGGTTTAGTTTGCTTAATTTCTCATGCCATTTATTGGCATTTTGACATTGAATTTTTTGTAAAACTAGCTATAAACCCGACCTAATTAATCGACTGAAATGCTGACAGAAACAGTCCAATGTAATGTGTTTCATTTCCATTGCCCCATGGATAAACATTTACATCTTTTCAAAGCTGTGCGCAGAATAGGCCGACATATCGCGAGTCAAGAAAACAGTGGGGTGGTATCCGGTATGTCCAAAATTAATATTATTTTGAAAAGAATATTCTGGTGACAATTGTCTCTTTTCAAATGGTAAGCATTGCAGTATTTTATTTTCGTCAATCGGTCGAATTCGGTACGCGTTTAGCTTCAGTATTGGAGACGGAAGCGTTAAGTGAGCAGAAATGCCCGACAGCATTGTAAATTAAGTTGTACCATGTGTAAGATGCTAGTGATGGATAATAAAACCCTTCTGGAAGTTGTGTTGCACATTTGATTTCAATAAAGAAGGTTCCATTTCGTAAACACGGTAAAGAAAACTTTATAAACCTTGCTGTTTAAATTAATTTGCACTTTGTATTGCACAAATTCGGGTAAGATAAACCGCCTATAACTCGTATATTAGCATTGGAACGGGACAGATATAGAAACATAGAGCTTGAAATGTACAACTGTAATAACATGTAAGGAACATAAACCAAAGGGAATATACATGCAGGTAAACCCGGTACAAATTGATAATTGATTCTCGGCAATTCCGTTCACTTTTTTTCGGGGTGGTTGGGGGAGTGTTACTGAGTAACTCAAATAAGCAATAAATGCATTTTAAGATTTAAATGGGGCAGCTCAATAATCGCATCGATTGCACTAATATGGCTCCAATGTATCGGCTCTGGGCACGTGAAAGGTTGATCAGTTTATATTCATTTTCAATTATCGATTCAACATTATATATTCAAAATTCATAAGCAAAGAATCATGCATGTGGAGTATTGCTTCGTCTTTTGTACGCAAAGGTATATATCAATGACTTTTATGAATGAAATGGTTGTAATTTATTCAGACTTATTCTCCACACGAAAGGCAAAAGTAAAGCATTTCCCAGGCCACAAAGTCCCACTGTGCCTTGCTTTATGCAATAATATTGTCACAGCTTTGAAGATTTAGTGCTCGACCAATATTTCACAGACAGCACATAGATTTAATTCACACAAAATCATTAAATAAGACGTTGCTGTGATCAGAGGGTTTCATTCATAAAAGTGAGTAGTATGTTTACTACCATTGAAAACTCATAGGGAGTTAAACGGAAAAGCCTAACATTCTTAATGCAGTCTCATGAAAGCTACAGCCAAGCATCAGTTTATGAGGCATACGCAATTTTGTGCGATAATATTTACCAAAGTAGGCAACTTTTTTGACAAAGGTCAATGGTGTTTCAGGTTCTAACATATCTTCAACATTTTAAACATGTTCGCTGCAATGTTGCTTCGCCATGAAAACTGTGTGAAATAAATGTAATGTCATATTGTTGTATGCGTCAAATGGATGATTAAGTAATTCAATTGATTTATTTATTTCACGGAAATCGCTCCGGTGGCTTTGTGGTTAGAGCGTCCGCCTCGGATGCGGGAGGTCCCGGATTCGAACCCCGGCCGAGTCATACCAAAGAATGATAAAAACGGTCCTTGTAGCTGCCTCGCTAGGCTCTCAGCATTAAGAGGTTAGTGTTAGGACTGCTCGGCCTGGTGCGAGGATAATGTGACTGGTGGGACATGATGCTTCATGTCTGCGAAATGATGCCCCAGTGCCAAACATCACTGTAAACTACCACACTGCAGACATCGTAGCGATATTGCTGAATTTTTTTTAAAGCTACGTTAAAAATCCAAATCACACACACACACACACACACACACACACACACACACACACACATTCATTCATTCATTCATTCATTCATTCATTTCAAGGTGAATATTTGAGGTAAATAAGGACCTGATTACTTAAAAGAGGAGACTTGTCTATTTAAATGAGGATATCTCTTAATTAATCGGAAGAGCTTCAGGCTTTCCTACCGAAAATTGCCCTCTTTTCCAATAATAAAAAGAAAGGCGGAGTTCGTTTCTATTGAATCCATGGTGGTAAAAATGACCGCAAAAGCCCGTAGCTTCAGGCTTTCCTACCGAAAATTGCCCTCTTTTCCAGTAATAAAGAGAAAGGCGGAGTTCGTTTCTATTGAATCCATGGTGGTAAAAATGACCGCAAAAGCCCGTTTGGATGGTAAATCTACTGCAAATGTCCTTTGATATTTTTCATCAAAGAACAGTTTATGGCTTCGTATTGCGCATGTCTGAAATGATTATATTGACAGAGAACAAAGCTGATTACTTTTCGTCAGAATTAAATTAAAAATTCGTTGTAATTCGTTGTCTTTTGTTGTAATTCGTTGTACTTTATTCTCACATTCCGGAGTGTCTGTGATCTTGTTTTCCAGTGAAGAATTAACGATTGAGAATCTCGATCGTACATCACGTGATGCATAAGCTCATTGCCCTCCAACGCGGTCACAGTGCAAAAGTAACTGACAATACTCCCTGGTTTTCCTCATGAATGGATAATTATTCCTAAAGAGGTGCAGATAAACATATATTGCGACACGTGTACCGTATATGCTCGTTTATAAGTTGAGTAAAACTGCAAAAAAACAAAGATCTTGATCTGATTAGCATAACGCGTCTGCAGATCATAGTCTATGTTGTTTGCTGTACTGATTATTCCTAACAAACTGCACAGATCCAGATCTGCCGGCGCATACTACGCCGGCAGATCTAGGTCTGTACAGTGTGTGGTTGGCCTTTTCTTATAAGCTAGTATATACGGTAGATAATAAAGCGCGCAGCAGTTCAAGTTTTTCTCTCGCAATGAGGACAGTTCGCACTGATCAACCTATGTCTAAATTCTGGTCTTCGAATTTGAGATGAGTGGTGTTTTTCTTTTAACAATTTTTTATGAACCGTTCGCGCTATTATCAATGAAAGCAGATCAACTCTAGATAAAGTTAAATCCAGGAGCGGAGTGTAAGTTTTCGGTAGTTTGTTTTAGTTCAGAAATGGGACTATACTATATTTGTAACCTATTCACCAATTTTGTATCTATGCCCCAGCCGTTTTCCAGTAAATAAGGCTAACTGTGTATTGCAGTAACCTCAACTATGTTGCACTTGAGTGGTGTTGTAACTGCGGTCTTAACTGCTTTTTTTTTTCTCACGGATATATGTTTAAACTTCAGTTTAAGTTTACACAAAATTTGGCCACACAAACTTTCTTTACGCTCTTTCTGCAGTGAAGAAATTGTCCGTTGGTGTTTCATTGTTTTTAGGCACACCACCAGTCGCAGTACACTATTTGTCCTCGTCCACCATTTTATTATAGGAATGTGAGAAAAAAATTCTTCATTGCGAGTTAGCGTTTGATAAGAAAATCTCACCCTGGTATTATTCCATGTCAATGCATGTGAAGGACTCTAATTGTTCCAAAAGTGTAACAGAATAACGGCAAACACCGTAAGAGACCAAGTCGGATCACAAAAGGCACTTCGGTGAAGATATTATAACTAAGAATCAGCCAATCAAATTAAAACTAAGAATCATCCATTCAAACATAAATAACACAACACCTTTACTATCTCCTTTTACGCGTGTAATGTCAGAAAAGCCCAATACCAACACATAAACGGCGTATATTAGCATCGATAGTAAAAGAAATAAAAAGTATTTTTTCAGTTAACTGAAGCTGTGATTTAATCCATTTTACTCCTTAGAGATAAGCACAGCCCTTACATGGCGTTGCTGTGTTTTTGGCGAGATATGAATTATAAAATATATTAGATCATATTTTATATTAAACGAGAAAAGCAACCTTCAAAACTTTTCGGAAATGTCGCAAATGGATGAAATTGGGGGAAGAACACCTGGCCTATGAGTAAATCAATCAGTCCCCTCTGTGATTAGACTCAGAATATTTTATGAGTCGACTAAATGTTTATGACTGATGAACTAAGTACTGGATTCTTATGTAACCGTAATTGACAGAATGAACTGTTCAACTGCGGGCATACATTTCCTACGAATGCTGGCATTTTCACTTATAGTTTTTACTGGGAAAAATACGATACACAGAATGAATGTGTTTATTATTTGTTCTTGAAATTGATACGCGTATTTATGACAGAATTCGAGCACGTCTTTCATCAGGATTCTCCGTTCAGTAAATAGATCTTTTAACTCGGCTTTTTTGTCAAAAACTGTTTAATTCAAGGACGATGTGCAATCGTTGGATTGATATTGGTGATGATAGACCAATGTGTACTTTTCATTTATCTTTACAAGTAAACAGTTACCATTTCTTTGGTCACATCTCAGTTGATAAAAGTGTAGATAGTGGTGTAAGGTAAAACCTCTGTTGACACTTTAATCAATGTAATGATAAAATATTCATGGTAGCATTATATTGTGTTACATATGGCATAATCCAGAAGCCCAATAAATGACTTACGTCAGCATATTCTCCCAGGTTTTTGATTCTGGACAGCTGTAAATTCCGGACATTTTACATTATAAAATTCATTGTAATATTTTTATGTGACATTTCGTTCAAGGTATAATTCTAATATCATTTTGCTGGAGTTAATATTCATAATTTCTAGTGATTAGATGGAGGACATGAAATTATGAAAAATTAATAACTTGTTAATCCGATATGCAGGATATATTCCTTGCTGCCCTCCCGACGTCATATTGCCTAATGGCGGCCTTGTTACCATACTGTCGTCATATTACCTGATCCCAGCCTTGTCTTAGAGGTAGATATTTTAATGAAATTGTCAATAACGTAATAGGGCCTAAGGCGTGACTGGGGTCTGTGTTATGAATATTAAGAGCGTAAATTTATATAGGATATGTGTTTTGACAATTACTAACAATAATCTTAATAATAAGACTTGTTGACGACTTTGTGTTAATTTCTCCTTGGTTGGTGGGATTCGGACGGTTCTAGAAGAACAAGGTAATTTTCCATTGCTTGGGCTAGGTCAAATTTATATTTATGTCGAAATATTTATTGAGTATTATGATCTGTTACGTGGGGGTTTGTTGTGAAATATACTTGTAATAGCAGGTGTATATAAGGAGAGAATTGAACAATAAAATTTCATTCCTATTTTGAAGTCATTCTTATTTCTTGTGTTCCTGTTTTAATATCAAGTCTGCAGACATGCTTTATGTTGTACTTGGACATTATTTGAAAAGTGTGTGTGATTTAGATTTTTAACGTAGCTTTAACAATTTTTCAGTCATATCGCTACGATGCCTGCAGTGTGACAGTTTATAGTGATGTTTAGTACTGGGGCATCATGCCGCAGACATGTAGCATGATGTCCCACCCAATCACATTATCCTGACACCAGGCCGATCAGTCCTAACACTAACCTCTTAATGCTGAGCGTCAAGCGAGGAAACTGTTAGTACTATTTTTGAAAATCTTTGGTATGACTCAACCGGGGTTCGAACACGCTACCTCCTGCATCTGAGGGCGGACGCTCTACCACTATGCCACCGGAGCGGTCTATTTGAAAAGAGAACGATTTTTTTGGACTGTTCAGTGGAAATAGAAAGTGCTCGTTTTGGGGAGTGGGGGAGGGGGACTATAATATTATCCTGAAACTATTGTGAATTATTAAGAGAAGTTCTGGACAACGCCATTTTGACCAGGTCACGGTTCTTGGTGGGCAGTACATTTCCGGTTCTGAAATTTATATGGAATGTTTCATTCTTTTGGACTTTGATAGAACTTTTTCGGGATTATTTGGATTCACTTCATAATACTGTAAGTTCCTCTCAAATTTTTATTTATAACTTTGATAATTAAATTATTTGTTAAGTTTTACAAAACTTGTTGGTTTTGCTTCTTTCGTTTATTAGTTTATGACAATAGAACCGCAACAATTAGCATTCGTTGATTAGGGAAGGGACTCTCATTGTTTTCACGGATAAAGAGAGTGTGAGATCTGAAGTTAACTTTGAGCCGTGATACAGTAATTGGAAAAAAATCTTACGTGTGACAGCTGCTTATTACCAATAAAAATCAGAACAAAATTTAACTTTACATTTTATGAACATCTTGGATTCCTAGTTTTTACAAACCTTCTCATAGCTATCGTACCTTGTCAAAATTCAATATTTTCGGTGAGGTAGACACTTTGTTCCATATCACATCAAGAGATTTGATTGTTGTTGTGTTGCTGCTGTTGTTTTTGATGCTGGTGATTTTGATGATGACGATGACGACGACGAGAAGGAGCAGGAGGAGGATAGCTGATTATTAGCAAGTGGAAAAAACTTAGAAAAATTGAACTGGAAATTTCTGGAATATCTCGTATTCTTAGTTTTCACAAACTTTGTCATCACTACTTATTGCTTACCGGACTTTTGTTCTATAAACACGGATGTGAAGTTTTGGACGATGGATTGTGAAACTCACTTAATAGTCTATAAACACGAATGTGATATTTGGGCACGGGATTGTTAAACTCACTCGACCACAAATCTGATATTTGGGCATGGGATTATTAAACTTACTCGACCACAAATCTGATATTTTGGGCAAGGGCTTGTTAAACTCACTTGAGGGTAGATAAACAGAAATGTGTCCTTTTGAGCAAGGGATTGTTACACTCATTTGAGGATCTATCAATACGGATGTGAAGTTTTGGGCATGGATTGTTAAACTCACATGAGGATCTACAAAGATGGGTGTAACATTTTTGTGCAAGGGTTTGTTCAAGTCACTTGAAGATCTAAAGGTACAGCTGTGAAATTTTGGGCAAACTCACTTTAGGATGTTGAAAGACTTGGAGATGACTTAAATTCAGTTATGCAACATATTGATAGAAGTAAATATTATGATCAGTTCATTGTAGAGAGAAAAAAAAATGAATTGTTTAGTGATAGAATTCAATATATTGGTCAATGTATCGTAGAGAAGGTAAACGAATTGTTTGGTGCAATAATTGATCCAAAAGAACCAACTAACAAGAGACACTGTAAGTACTGGAACTAAAATGGGCAACCCCAACTCCCCAAAAAATCCTTTTTCTTTGTGCCTAAATTTGTATTTCTCTAGGCAGAGTTTTATCAGACATAACTTTCCTAAGGATTAGTTATGATTTAATAGTAAAACGACTACCCATTTCAAGAAAGGATTTGCTAAATTGATTTGCACAGTGGGTTTACCACTGTCGTTTTTACTTTTAGAAGTATTTTTTAGTAATAACAAATTACATACACAACTTTCCCATGTATTACACCTAAGTACTGCA